>JANHGB010043928.1:0-30624 GCA_026283785.1 Coracopsis vasa
GTCTTCTTGACCCCTGTTTATGTATCACAGAATTTTCGTGAGGTGCTGAAACACAAGATAGATGCAGGAGGGATGGTGAAAGGAGGCTTCTAGGGGTAGGTGCAAGCATGTGAGGTGGTAGTGGCTCCTACTTTAATGCATTAATAAGCAAGTGGGATGTTGGTACTAACTGGTCTCCTTCTTCCTACATTCAGAGGCTGGGTCATCACAGCAACCTGAAGGCAAGCTCAGTCTTATTGCCAGTCAGCTGATGTAGATAAAGCTGGCCACCCAAGCACATCAGGAAAATTTCTTTTTCTTTCTTGGTAGTTGTGATTATGAAGGATGTGAAGAAGGGTTTGTGTTAGAACTTAACCACGTTGTATTACCGTGTTAGTATTTCTACTCTTTCCTCACAGGTCATCCTTCTCACTTTGAGTTTTTAAACTCTGTTGTGTTTCATTAGCCCCGTGGGTTAGTATGCAAGGTATGTGCAAAATCTACAATGCAGATGTCTATATGGGGGCTAGTTCCCCAGCTTCTCTCTATTATCAATTTAAAGCAAAACCAGAAAAGGGGCATTTTTAGGGTGTGTTTAACAGATCTACTTTCGAAATCTACTTCAGGAAGAGATGAGCAGTGTCTTACAGGAGCTCTTCCTCTAACTGCCTGAAAGAAGAGCTTAGATGACCAGATCAGATTTACATTGATGACACACACATGAAGAGGAAGCCCAACTAGGTATGTATTAAGACATCTATATATCTGGATGACATTTTCATCTGGAGGTGCTGAAATCGATTCTGAAATAAGCTAAAAGCTAGAAATAGATTTATGGGTTCTAGACATTCAGATGTGAAAACTGGGCTTTTTGAGTTTTCAGGGAAGAAATATATTCATCTTTTCACCATATTCTAGCTCCTCTAAGACAAAGCCCAATAGTTTTATCCCTACAGGTCTTCATGCTGTATCTACAGATCAAGACCTAAGGATGTGGTGATATGGACATCTGTAAAATCTTAGGTAGAGTCTAGAAAATGCAAAACATATGTTTGTCATGCCCATCAAATCCTGGAATTAGACTCATCTGCAGATCTGTGTTTTATCCACTGCCACATGAGAGGGGTATACCTTACAAAGTATAGATGAAGATATATGTCTAGATAGAGATGAAGAGTATCTGGTAAGAGCACTTTGTACTGGAGAAGGAATTCATTAATGAATATATTACTTGCTCTTTATGGTGGATATGTGCAGTATATTTTCATGCACTTATTTAAAGGCCAGAACTGCAGACCGGTGTAAATAGTTTCCCAGTTTTTCTCTTTTCTTATTAACAGTTGTGTTCTCTGGAGCTTTATATTTCAATGTGTGATTGTCAGAGGCAGATCACATTCCCCAAAGTTTCCAGCATGTGAAAAAAGAGCATAGCATTTAATTTTAAAAACTATTTGTCAAGAACAGCGTGGCAAATCACACATGATCTCTCCCTTTTCCAATTAAGAAACCTACCTTTCAGAAATGTGGCAATAAGCAGAGGCACATGGGCTGTTTGGCAGCCTGCCTGAAAATCCTTAAAGCCAATGAATAATGATTACACTACAGAGCATCTGCCATCCAGAAACAGACTGTACTGTCTCTTGAACCTGCTATTGTGTCTTTGTACGCAGCATAGAGAAGGTAAGCATATTTTTTCTTCTGGATGCAGTGAGAAGTCAGATTTTCATTTAAATTGGAAATGTGATTAAACAAGGCCAAATAATACATAATGTTAGTAAAGATGAAAATGTATCATCCATTCTGCTTCAGATTTTTCCATATAAATGTTAAGTATTTTGTTGCATGTTATGTGAAGGTAGAACAGTTCTAACAGAAAGTTGGTTTTCAGTAGTCTTCTACTTAAAATTTCAACACTGATTGAGATAAATGGCTGACATCCCAATATAAATGTTTCAGGCAATTTACTAAGCACAGGAAGATGTCAGGGCAGATCAAGCCATTGCAAGCACTCCTTCTGCACCCACAAGAGAAAAAGTATTTTTATTCTCATCAGAGACATAGCTGATAAATCAAAATCCAATCCTACCTTTCTTTACAGGCAGAGGCATCCAAAGAAAGTGCTTAAGGGTCATGAGGAACAAAATAACTCCGGAAGGTTAGGTATAAAGAGCAAGCCAGAAATAGCTGGCACAGTTATGAACTGGAGAATGAAGAAAAGATCTGTCCTCCTGTATTTTATTTTTTTTTTAAACTACAGCCCATCTCTGTTAGAAATTAATGGGCACTCAGCACCTTGATATTGGTACCACTCTTTCATCAAACCAGATCCACCTGCATTGCTTAACATCAAAGGTACATGAATATCGCACAGTGGCACTTCTTTCCTCTGTTTCCGTGACTTGAGTAGAAGACACAGGGATTTCCTTTGACTGCTGAGCAAGGAAAATAATGACTATTCTCAATTCTTAGGACTTCCAAAAGTATATGTTATCAACTGGACAGCCTATTCTAATCTGTGCATGGCTTTGACAACCAAATAGAATTTAAAAAGTAAAAGGTTTCACATTAGGAACTTGTCAGTACTGCAGTAGCATTATTAGGAGTGCCAGCTCAACACTCCTACATGCTTCTAAGTGTCTTGATTTAAAAATTTGTACATTTAGTATCTAAAACTGAACATAACACATAAAAACCCAAATGGCTAAATTAGGAAAATGTTTCAGAAATTTTGAAATTGGATTCATCTTTTCTCCAGCAATCCTACAGACAAAAAAAATAAAGGCTTAATTTTCATTTGCTTTCTGATGCCTTGGAAAGTATGTTAATTTTAGTCAGGTTATCACAACTTGAAAGGTGTGGAAAGGTGAAAAGGATGATCTCTGCTTTGCTGTGACACTGATTAGAATGTGAATCTGCAATTGGTTATGCATTAGCTACATCTTCTTTGCCATTGGTTGCATGAAGGTCAGAATATATAAAATTATGCATAGCTATAGACATTGGCTGGTTTGAAGTCACAGACAAAGTAACCAAACAGCTGTGGAATCATAGATCCAAAACTTGTATAGTTTATAACTATATTCTGTTCTTCTTCTTTTTCTTCTCTTTTATATATATATATATAAAAAGTTTATTGATCTTTCAGGGCTGAATGTCTAGCCTTCAAGAAATTATTCAGACTTCATAAGTCTTATTGTCTTATAGAGCTACATATTTCTGTATTTGTTATAAATATCAAAGAAAGTGAAATGATAGTTGTAATTTTAATACACAAAATGAAATTTTTCCTCTAACACACAGCCTATCACTGAAGTGAAAGAGCATTTAAAATGTTAAGACTGTGTACAGTTTTCTGATTATTTTCCTTATGAGGAAAGTTACTTATTGCAATTGTTTCCTCTTTACATCATTTTCTTATTATATATCAACCTTGGTTCAAGCGTCTTGATACTATTGTAACACATCAAACCAAACATTACTTGGCAACAGGCAAAGGCAAACAGATAGGCTTACAGTTTGCTTTTATAATTAGCTACTGTGTCAGTGTGAAAGCTAGGAAATAGTCTTAGGATACGTGTCCAAGGTACATGACCATGAAGTGCCATGCAAGACTACCTGCTAGGCTCATTTGCAGCATTGCCTGTCATGAACAAATAGGTATGTAACAGTACATAATCTTGGGCAGAGCAGGGATAGTTTCAATGACTAAAATGTTTCATCATTGAAGTTGCATCTAGAAATTTAAGTTGGAGATGGACCATAGCAGGCCATCATAGAAATCTGGACTCATCCCACCTGGTTTCAGGTCCTTGGCAATGGTGTTTAAGTTATGGGTATAGGCTTGCTAAATTTCTTTTTCTGTCAGTGGGGAGAGAGATGATCCCTGCCAGATGCAGATGTCTAAAGTTAGGGCAGATGAGTGAAAGCACAACTGTTTCTAGGCATAGTGAAGGTGGCATGTATTGCTTTCACATCTTTCCATGTATATTCCTACAGAATATATATTCCTGTATATTCTATAGGAATATATATTCCTATATTCCTATTCATATAGTCTACATAAGGTGTAACTGAGCTATGGCTGCTGCAATTCAGACTGTCCTTGGGCCCACAACGAGAGGATGCCACTCATGACAGGACTATTTCTTTAAAGTACTTCCCTTTGTAGACTGAAAATCGTACTAGTGCTCTTCATACATTATAGAATAGTAAAAGGAATTGTCTGGGCATAGAGGAGACAGGACTCTGCTAGGTGCAGACAGGGTGGGAGCAAGTAAGCTGATCAATGGTGTGGCTGCTACCCTGGTAGGAAACACTACTTAGGGAGCTGGTGCAAGAGGAACTTTAGGACCTCCTTATGTGCCGAACAGCTATCCCAGAAATTCACCACTAAATAATGCATTTGCTTAAACTGTGTGAAGCTAGACTGCACTTTTTAATTAAGACACATTCTGTTTGATAGGGGGATGTGTTATGGTTGGGCTACTTGACTGTGTTGTCTTCTTATGCCTTGCAACAACTCAGGAAGTAATGTAAAGACATTCAAATTTCATATGTTTGTACGTATATAGGCATGCAAAAACATGGGCTTGACAATATCTGTGGATTGAAACTGCATGTTAAATGCAACCATTTTCATCTGACACAGGTTTTGTACTGTATTGACTTATGACCAGGACCACATTGTCCAACTTCACTTCCAGAAATAGAAGTAGTTTTGTATTGTGAGTGCACTTCAACAAAGTGATTATGATGTTTTACTCTGAATGCATACTTTAAGTGTTTAAATACATTTCTTTGTCAGGGTCTTGTTTACTTTTATGCCTTTGTTCTTCACTGTGAATACATCCGTCAACATTTTCCTTACAGCAGAACCCTCTCTGTGTAATGTGTGCATTTGTTTTCTTGAAAATCTAATGAATTTGAGACACTTTCAGCAAAACAAAGAAGTGTTCTGCAAATTCTCTTCATTCTTGACAGCTCTACCCAAAGGACAAGACCATTGGGTAGCCAGCCTTGGGCAATCAATTTTGCCTGAGAACAGTGAGCCACCAGAATCTCCTGTTAGCACTCAGGAAAAGTGTTGATTTCTCTAAATAACAGCAGGATAGAGGAAGAGTTTAACCATTATTTGGCCCAGTATGGACCAAACACTAAAGGAAATCTTTCACCATTCCACCCATCATATTTTCCTATAAAGTGGTAAATCTGTTTCCTTACTAGATTTATATGCAAATATATATATATATTTAATACCTCCAGACTAATGGCTTAAAGTTTCAGAGCATTGACTCAGCCATTTTGATCCACAGCATGATGAAGATAAGGTGTTAGGTGTTTAGATACTTCAGTGATAACAGGAGGGGTGCAGAGCATCCGGACGTATTTCACAGAGCACAACAGAAAGCAGAACATTTTCCTGGAGCCCAGAAAAGATCAATAAATACTTTGCTATTATGTGTCAAAATAGACACCTCTGTGTTGCAAGTTGATTCAAGTTACTTTTCTATTTCTCTAACCAGACACTTATTTCTCCTGATCTTTGTTTCCTCTGATCTAAAGCAGCCATAACTTGTAAACACAGATTTATCACAGAGATGAGAGAGCTTTAGTTCCTTGAACTATCAGCCAGAGTAAAACGTGCTCCTGTATTAACTAAGACAGCTGTGGCCACATAGCTATGCAGCCTCTCCATTCAGATCAGGGTTTCAGCTACTTCTGTCTTAAAAGCATTGCTCCTCTAAGAGCCTCACCCCAGTTGACTCCGTGGGTAAGATCTGAATAATAAAATAAAGACAACTTCCAGCAAGTTTATGTAAACTCTTATCCCTCAATCCTTGCAGAAGGATTTGGACAATTTTAAAGTGTGTCATAAAAAAAAAAAAAAATCCATTGTAAACTCTTTTTTTTTGACTCCCAAACGGCCGTAAATGGAAGCAAGAGTGGGTAACTCAGAGACTAATATCTGCTGTGTAGATATTTATAGACAAATGATGAGAGTTTCATAACCTTAAGAAACTTCTAATATTTATGACAGCATCAAATGATGTGAAAATGGAAGTACTATTAGTGTGATGTGAATTGGTTGAATTTAGAATACTGAAGATTTGTCCTCAAATCTGTGCAGGCCAGTTGCTGTGAAGAAATGTGTCTCTTCAGAGGTGAGTACGGTCCTTATTGCTGTAGTACGGAATCACCACAAGCATCAGTGTTTCTATCCTTAATGTGTGTTAGAGGGGAAAATGACATAATTCTTATTTATGCTTGAAGAATGAAGAATATGGGCAGACGTACTTCTACTTAACTAGCCAGAGTAGTTTACCAGTTTGTTGCCCTTTGTTGCCACACGCTCATCAGGGCTTACTGCCACATCTTTTGCTGGGGTGATATGACTGTCTGTATGAGGTCTTTGTCTCAGAGCCTGCTCAACGCTGCTAACTTAATGTTTATTTGCAGTTTTTAAACTACACTCACAAGTGCGGCAAAGGCACATCTGTTGATCCTCTGAGGCAGCAGCAGCGGCTGCATCTTGAAAATAGAGAGGTCAGATGCATTCAACTCATGTATTGCCAGGAAGTTCACAGTGCAGTGCAAGAAAGAAGGGCAAGCACTCTCCATTCTCCTCCTCTCTGACCATGTACATAAAGACAGAGGGATTTTCCCCAGACTATACAAGTAGGCTATTTAGGAGTTTGGGAGTTAGGTCCAGGTCTTCTGAGCTTTAGGTTGGTGGTTTCAAATATAGACCTCTCCAGCAAATATAAAGGGAAAGAAAGAAGATGATTTATGGAGAAATTAATCAATAAAAGTCCTTTGTTGGATGTGAAAACAAATAACGTTCCCTATTAAAACATAAGCAGGGAAACAATATTAGAAAAAAAAGATTTAATCCAGAATATAGGTTGAATGCAGACTCTGCAATGCCTAAGATAAATTTATCCTCTAGTGTTGTTTTTCACTTAACTAACTTCACCATAGTCACTACATATGGGATAAGGCAATAGAAATGTAGCAAAATAGATGGGGCTTTTACAAGGTAAGATGCTGCCTCGTACCTTTCTTTGAACAGAACTGGTGCATAATGCCTCCTTCGGTGCATAATGCCTCCTTCGGTGCATAATGCCTCCTTTGGTGCATGGCAGTCATGGGCTATTCCAAATGTACCAGAATTACTTTTTTGGGTATTCAATTAATAAAAGCATCAAAACTTGCATAAAATGGCAAATAGATGCAGTAGAGGAGGAAAATTAATAAAAACCTCAAACCAAAACAAAAAACTACACACACACAAAACCAAACCAAAAAACAATCCCAGCAATTTACATCAATGCTGAGCAAAGTAATTGAAATTCTGAAGAGCAGATGTTACTTCAAATTCACAAGCACAGATCAACATTTCAGAGAGTAAAGAAATTTACCATTTAAAAAGCCAAGCAACAGCAAGCAGAAGAGATGCTATATTAGGATTTGGTGAGCCTATATGCTTATATTCATAGATGGCAATTCCTATGTATTCATTAAATGTTCTTTAAAAAGTTACAGGCTGTATAGGACATCCAGAATCATTTTCTGTGGTCATAGGCAAACAGCACAACTAGTTTGCTGGCATTTCAGATTTTCTGCATCTTGTTTTAAATTCTTTAGATTCACTGTACTATATAAAAATGTGATAGTTTGCATATAGGGAGTTGTGGTTTTGTTCAAATCTGTGGTTTTTGCATCCTGGAAGTCTTGTTTTGAGAGCAAATCTGGTCATTCCAAATTGATTACACAAAAACTACAGAGTAGGTTATAATTTCCATGGTGTGTGTAATATGTGGTGTAGCTGATTGGATGCTCAGAAATTGTGGTAGACCCTCCAGCTTGCTAACTTCCTAACTCAGCAGATCACAAGCCTTTAGATATATATATGTTCCATAACAAGGATGGTGATGTTATTACTGTAGGTCTAATTAGGTATCCTTTCATGTTGCTTTCACTCAAAAATCTTGGAGATGCATTTCATCTGGATTTGGTTCTTTTCCAGATTTTTTACAGAAAAAAAAAAGAAAAAAAAAATATTTATTTTGTAGCTCTGCCACGATTTAAAAAATATCACGAAATACTTGTAGGACATTGCAGACTGAAAGGAATTAAAATGAAACCTCACCAGGAAAAGGAAACTTACACCAAGTTACAAAAAACCCCAAACCTCTGCATGAGTAATTGGACCCCAAAATATAATGAAATATTGGCTGAATGTTGTGCTGCACACCGAATGCTCCCTTTAACTAGCTGAAATCTGAAAACAGTGGAAACATGGGGCAGAGTTTCTGCTAAGAAATTATAGTGTAAGAACAAGGAGCTGTATTAGAAATAGGTTTCCCATTCATAAATATCTTTATGTTAAACGTTGTTTTGAAGAGACCTTTTCTTCATGAACACCTAGAATCAGAAAGGAGCAAAAGCTTAAAACCTACCAGTGCTTATGGGAACTGACATATCCCATTAGGAGAATGACATTTTTTCTCCTGAGACAGTACTGTCACTTGGCAGAAATTAAGAGGAGAGAGAGCAGACAGAAAATGTAATTTATACTCTGCAATACATTTGAATTGGAGAATTTTTAACAGAAATATCTCTCACAAAAAAAAATGAAAAACGGGTGAGTTTGTTTGCAGTCACTGGATCTGATAAAAAGGGGCTCAGGTTGTCACCATTCTGGAAAAAAGTCAAAGATGTGATATTGCATGAATGCATTTGCAAGAGACCTCCCTTTCCTTTCCCTCTCTCCAGCTCCGGACTTTAATGCACAGAGTGGAACAAGGATGGATAAAGCAGACAGTGAAGCTGGGCAGGATTGCTGTTGCCCTGGCTTTCCAAGGCATCAGGAGGAAAGCCACTGAAATCTCAACATTGTACAAATATTGCTTGACTAACCCTGACACAAAAACGGGATGCTGAAAGAAAGACAAAGTTTCTAATTTTCAATTCAGAATGTGGGAAGCAGAAGCATGACAAGCACTTGCAGGAGAGAAGGAGAAGGAGAAGGAGGACTGTCCTATGCGTTCTGCTTAGTAGTCACTTCCATGTCACCTATGTCCCAGCTTGCAAAGTAGCACACCAGTCCCATGGAACTTCACTGTCCTCTATAAAGAACTTCAGTACCTCTTGCTGATGCCTGGAGATCAGACCAGATACAAACATAGGGTGAAACAGCTACTGTAAGTCCAGGTTTGCTTTAGAAGGTTCTAAATGTCATGGAAGTCTTAGACTTCACTGTATTAATAAGATGGTATTTAAAACTTCTACTGTATTTTCAAAATCAAGGCAAACACCAAGTCAAAGGAATCTGATTTTCCTCATTGTCCATCTCATTTGAGTGATACTCTATTCTGTGATTCTATATAATTGCAAAAATACCAGGATGAGGAATATTGCCAGGCCCTTTCTTTAATTGTGACAGATTAACATCTCCTAACTAAGGTGTGTAGATCTTTTCTAAATTTTAATATCTGGCTGTGTGACACCCATGCTTCTTTTCCACGAGGAAGAAAAGTAAGGGAACCTCTTCCTGAACAATGACAACCTCATTCCTTTATCAGAAATTGCCTTTGGGCTGATAATTTCAAATTTAAACTTGCTACCATTAGGAGCAGTCAGACCTATAAGCATTGTCAAGTATCCAGGGCTCAGTTCTGTTATACATAGGAGAGTATCCCTCCCCCCTTATCATAAAGATATTCAAGCTTTTGGTCCAGAAATGTATGATTCTCTTGCAGGTCCTGTTTGTATCTGCCAGTCCTGCATGGCAGATGCCCTCTGTGTATGAGCAACTGAATCAAACCCATTTAGGCGTTTGTCACAGGATTTTCAAAAATGTGTTGTAACTTGTTTCCCACTGGAAATCACTGGAGGTGCACCTGAATCATTATCATCATTAGCAACCTAAATAACTGACCTGAAGTACACAAACCTGTCATGGTGCAGGTACTGAATAATAGCTGGTGCATGGTTGCATAATTTGCAAGACACCAGGAAAGATGTAGAAGTGTATCTATGGGCAGGATAAAACATGGGACTTCAAAATCAGCACACAGCTGACTATGCTTAGATTTTTATATTGCTACATAGAAGCATTGTAAGTATTCATTAGTAACCTGTAATCACAGAAATATAGAATATTATATAAACTTGACTGTATTTCAATTAAAAACGTTATGTCCTTGAAAGTTTTAAGTATATTTTTAATGATGTATTTGAAACACAAGCCATGTTTTGTCCATTATTCATCTGTTTGCATTGCCTTTTAACAACTTTTTCACATAATCGATGCACTATTACCTTAATTTTGTCCAGTTCTAGAATAGTAATCTGGGTTTATTGTCCAGATTCTACTCCAACATGATGCATCCTCCATCACAGTCTCTTAGTTCGTAATCATGTCTTTCAAAAGATGATAGTAACACAAGGGAAAAAAAAAAAGCACAGCACCAAGCAGCAGATCAAACAGTATAAGAAGTTTTCACATCCCAACCATAGAATCATGGAATCACAGAATGGTTTTGGTTGAAAGAGACCTTAAAGATCATCCAGTTCCAACACCCCAGCCATGGGCAGGGACACCTTCCACTAGACTAGGTTGCTCAAAGCCCCATCCAAAATGGCATTATCTTTCCTCCCAGTCTAACTGTGGATTGCAGTCTTATTTCTTGCCTGGCTGTATTTGTTCAATTGAAGACAGAGAAGAATAAATTCTATGAATACCATCACTTAGTGGTATGGGCAAGGTCATCATCACTGCAGTCCTTTTATTATCCGTATTCCCCTTGAATTTCTCTCCATTCAGTAACAGGAAGGGATCATCCCCTGCTGATGCAGTAGGAAATCCTTCAGCAGGAACAATATGATGACCTGTTAAGGGAGCCAAGTGGTCCCTTCAGCTGCCATGTCTTCTCTCTTTGCATGTGCTCCGCAGATCTGTTAGCTTTCCTGGTATCATGACCTGCTTCTGTGTCCCAGTGGGTAGCCACTGCCTTTCTCATTGGGTACTGAGGCTATGGATCTGCAGCTTTTCTTCCCCACCATTCCTCACTGATGCAAGTTTCTCTTGCATAGGATTGGATGATGCCTTAAAGGTATAGGCATCTTTTGAGCAGGATGAATGAAGAAAGTGTGCTCCTTTGTGCAGCCCTCGGTTTCTGCCTTCCTGCCCTGCCCGGCCCAGCCCCAGGGGTGGCAAACATCCAGGGAGCAAAGGCCCTCTGAAAATGCGTGAGAACAGTTGTAGGTACAAGGGAACAAACAATACTCCACAAAAACACTGTAACATCCCTTTACTTTTGTCTTTGCAAAATCCTATTTTTCGCCCTGGAATAATGGAGCCATCTACACCACAGGGGTATTGTGAAGTGAGTAGACAAAGCCTATCACTGTAACAGATCCCTGTGTGGATGACAGCCTTATCTTGTTTCTTCATTTTGGCCCTTTAACTGGAATTTCACCTCATATTGTGGCTAGCATGTTGTGCAGCTTGTTGGAAAGCAAGGTCCAGCCTGTGTAATGATATCTCCAACCATCAGCCACTGCTGAGTCAGTTTCCCTCCCAGACATCCCTCAGTGAGGATGCCTGGACAGAGCACAAAATCTGTGAGTTTTCTCTTTTATAATAGGCAGATTGCTTTTTCACTCCAGTGAGACCAGGTTCCCTGCCAGCATAAAGTGACTGACTTCTCTGGAGCTCCACCAATGTAACACAGCTGAAGAGCTGGGCTAAAATAGCAACACACATCCAGATGAATAAATATTTTAAAATGTTTATACCTGGGGGAGAAACTGAGGAGAGAGAGGAATAGCTGTGCTGCACGCCTTGAATGTGTGGGTGAGTGGCTATTAAGGATCCATACTTTTGGGGCTGTGAATACAGTCTACCCCACCTCTGGGTGTTCTTCTCTCTCTTCTCCTCCCCCTGCCCCAACATGTTTGGCATTTGGAAGTTTTGAAGTAATTTCCTCCCTTGGCCTCACCTGGGATCTCTGCTGTCCCAGAACCTCCCCCTGACCTCAGTGTTGTGTTTTCATTTAAAGTCGGGGATGTCTATAAATGTCAGCAGTACAGGGCAATTAGAAGTTTGAAAAGGGCTGTAACATAAACCAGCATTATAGTGAAATGGATACTGCCTTAAGCTGCCTGAAATTCACTTGCTGTTGGAAAGACAATATCCTGCCATTCTCCCATGGTGGCCTTCAATTGAACACATTTGGCTGAAGGTTGACCCATTATTAGGATAAGTCTCTACATGGCTTGAAACAATGAAGAAACACAGGGAGAGAGAAGCCAACAAATTGGGCTGGTAGTTAGCTTACACTGGGCAGAAATGTGACACTGGATTAGGCCTTAATAGCTGTCTGTGGTGCTATCTGTGAAATCCAATGCTGTCCTTGTTTCCCTGCATTGCAGGGCAGAAGCATGTGGTTAGACGCTGAACGAAATCCTCCCCTCCTTTTCTTTTTTTTTTTCCAACTAATAGCCTCTAAAACATACCTCCTGTAACTCTAAAAATAAACATTCATTGCAATAACAATTTGGTTCATTAACAAGGTCCCTTTTTTCATACGTCATCACACAATGTTAATTTACGATGTTTCTGGGTAGCTCTGTCGTTGTCCCTCCAGTACACACGTGCTGCTTTCCCTCCCTGCTCTAAGTTGCTATATATAAACTCTCTTCTGCCCTCACACCAGATCCATTAAAACCATTCAAACACCCTCAAAATTCAACGTTTCCTCACTGTGAAAGAGAAGGAAAGGAATTTTCTGCACAAAATGTGCACTGAATTCATCAACACTATCTTTCTTTCTTTTTCATGATGCAACCCAGTGTAAAAGCAAGTGTTACTCTCAGAGTGCATGGGAATACATGCTAAAGCCAAGCAGGACTAAAAGAAAAAGACAAAAGCTCCCAAGTGATCTATTCCATGGATTTCTAAGCATATACATATATTTCTGCAGAAAAATCTCATGGAACCTGTCCCTCTGTTTCAAAGACAACTTATTGCACTTGGTTATATGTGAAAATCCATACAGGCAGAATTTTGCCAATTTTCTAATAAGGAATTTTTAAAGCAGATGTCTCTGATTTAGAAATGTTTGGATTAATTTTTCTTCTTTGTACCTAGTATGGAAACACAGAGCCAGTTTCTTACCTTGAAGTATACCTGTGAAAATAATCATGCTTTACCATAACTCCTTAAAATTCAGTTAGTTCACTGATCCTACCTACTGCCTAACACATGCAGGGATTATTTTGTGATATCTTGATATTTCTCAAAGGTCCCATAATATCATATCCACCTAAATACATTCAATTCACAGGCCAGGGTGTCCTAATGCAAAACCTTGAGCAGATTCCCAGCAGACTTTTGGTCAGGCCATGAAGGTTTTTGAAAGGATGCTCTAATAAAGTGGTAGAATTTCAGCCCAGCCACCATAACCCACCACGGACTATCTTGGGCTGGTCACTGTGTATCGTGCTGTGCTCTCTGAGGAATGTCCCTTGTATGTACAGACTTATGCTGCTACAATGTGCATGCTGACAAAAGAGAAGGTATGGTGATCTGTTAAAAAGGCTGATTTCAGAGCATAAATCAAAACTTCTCGGTCAGAATAATGCCATTTTAGTATCTGTAATAAAACTAGTCCTCTACATGAGATACATAAACAGGTCATGGCCTGTGAAAATATCAGAGGTGTTAAGGGAAAATCAAAATCTGGGGTTGATACTGGAAAAAATGTGTAATTTACTGTGCAATGGTTAGTGCAAGTTCTTCTTCCAAGCAGCACTAACTTCCTACAAGCAAAACTTTGTGGCTCCGTAGGGTGTAATATGGTTGTTCCAGCACATTTCTAGTCACCCTGAGATGTTTTGCAAACAGCATGGTGTGCAAGCTTTGTCTCTGACCTTACCAGTCTTGTTATGAAACTTAACACATACATGGTCTGAAGTACATATGCTGCTGACACAGCAAGCATGTCTGCACAGCAGTATAGCGCTGTGCTCCTTATCTACACAAGGGTGAAGTGCACCTTCGGAAAGATTCTGCGATTCAAAAAGACTATTAAATTTGTCTAAAATCTCCATATGTTGTCAGCTGAAGAGAGAGAGATATACGAGCTCTGGAACAGCAAAAGCTTAATACAGAGGAATGGAGATCTTTATTATACTTTATTTTTCAGACATAAATTATAGGTAAGACTTCAGTTATTTTTATGGACTCTTGAAAGTTTTATAACCCACCCACTTCAACCCCTAACCTCCTAGTACCAGGGTTATCTTCCACTATGGAAAATATAACCTCTGGGTTACATCTTCTGTTAACAGCTTTTGGTGATGTGAGAAGACAGGAACCACGATATTATTGACTGCAAGATCTTTTTCAGCTGTTGATACACAGCCATCCAAGAGCTCACTCTGCAAAGAAACACATCTCCGAAACTGCACAGACATCCATGGTTCACAGATCTGTGTCAATGAGTGTCAGAGGCTGAATACCAAAACCACGCTGTGAGTTACGCTCTGCAAGGAATATAGCATTGGCAAAATCCTACTCTGATGCTAGTTCTAGATGCGGCTCCTTCCTGAACCCACTCAGCAGAATATCTCAAGGGAAGGATATTTATTGCATACAACCAAACTAAAAGCATCCTTTGTATGTGGGCTCGGGAGAACTCTGTCCCAGCTGTGCATCAAAACATGAGCCCATGGAGCCTGGACATTCAGTTTAATACAGCTCCCAATTCCCATATGCCAATGCAAGAACTGTCAAATACTGTGACACATAGTTTTCCATATTACACAGCCAAATATCATGTCCTGTATTAAACCAAAAAAGACATGGCTGTTGCTATATTTTTTCAGCAACTGTTTTCAAAGGTGCTCAGAAAATGGGCTCTTGGAAAGACTACAGAGCACACAGGGACTTTCTAAGAGGGCAGGGCCATACCATGAACCCAACCAAATCACTTCAGAACAGTGGCCTAATATGAGGGACAGTTTTAACTCATATAAATTAGTTCACCTCTGGGGAGTACTCATTTGCTACTTTAAGTTGACTATGTTTAGTCTCTTCATTGGGATAAAGGCATTCAGCCACTGGGGTAGATTCTGCCCTTAGTTATGATGGTGTAAAACTGAATTACTCCTTCAGCAAAAAGTAGTCATTTCAGCCTTATGCGGGCAACATTGAGAAGAGGATTCAGCCACAGCTTACAGTATTTCTCACAATACCAGCTGTGCATTAGCCACAAAAACATCTTGGAGATGCTTGGGTTTCTTTCAGTGGTAAAAGAAAACAGGTAATCCCTTCTAGAGATGATTGTGTGGGATGATTTTTTTTCCCCTTCCATGAGAAAACCTCCACAGGGCTCTAAAACATCTTCTTACTCGAGATTCTGGTTCTAATCCTTCCTACATGACTTTAGACCACAGTGAGTAAAAGCCAAGCCCAAATCTGTATATAGCAAGCCACAAGATTGTACAGCAGAACACTGCCAGTTTGTAGGGCAAACACAGAACAAAATGTGGGATGCCCATAGACCACCTGATTACCTTCTGGAATGACCAACATAAGAGGCAATAGAAGGGGTGGCAACACATGGGACTGTGTTCAAGTAAAATTCTGAGACTACTTTTGCCTTCTCACAGGAATATTTATAAATGCTCTTAAGGAAAAATGAGCTGAATTTCCTGGAAGTTTAAATTAATTTGAGCTTTACTGAAGTCTGAGGCTTTACCAGGAAGACACTCTGCTGCTAGAAAGCTGCAACCTAGCTATCATTAGTGAAACTTGGTGGGATGAATCCCATGACTGGAGTGCAGCTATTGATGGATACAGGCTCTTCAGAAAAGAGAGGTGAGAAAGAAGGTGTGAAGGCATTACCATCTGCATCAAGAAATGAATAGGGTTTGAAGAGCTGTCTCTGAAGAACAGCCACCAGCAGGTTGAAAGCTTCTGGGTAAGAATCAGAGACTGAGGCAACAAGGGGAACCTTGTTGTTGGTGTCCATTACAGGCTGCCTTTCAAAAGGAACCTATTGGTGAAGCTTTCTTACTCCAGCTGCAGGAGGCATCATGCTTACAGGCTCTTGCCCTGCTGGTGGACTTCAACCACCCCAATATCTGCTGCAAAAGTAGCAGAGCGAGCTACATACAATCCAGGAGAGTACTGGAATGCACTTAAGGGTAATTTCATAAGCCAGGTAATAGACAGTACTACCAGAGAAGATGTGATATCAGACCAGTTGGTCATCAATGCAAGTAAGCTGATCAGTGACATCAAGATTGGAGGCAGCCTAGGCTACAGTGATCATGCACTTGGACTTCACAGTCCTGAAGGATATGGGTCTGGGGAGACCTTATAGCAGCCTTCCAGTACTTAAAGGGGTTTTATAAGAGAGCTGGAGAGGGACTTTTGAGATGACAAAATTTCAAGCAGGACAAGGGGTAATAGTTTTGAACTAAAAAAGGGTAGATTTAGACTAGATTTAAGGAAGAAATTCTTTAATATAAGGGTGGTGAGATATTGGCACAGGTTGCCCAGAGAAGCTGTGGCTGGCCTATCCCTCGCAGTGTTCAAGGCTTTGAGCAACCTGGTCTAGTGGAAAGTGTCCCTGCTCATGACGGGGGGTTGGAACTAGATGACCTTTAAGGTTCTTTCCAACCTAAACTATTCTATGATTCTATGATATACCAGCATAAAACATGGGTTATTGTACCCCCCAAAAAATGTAGGCCTATTATTGCCTTGTGGTTAAAAATTACACAAATAGGGAAAATGACATCCATTTCGGTTACAATCTTGTTTCTGTAAAAGCTGCATGGCTATTCCCCAAGTCCTCTACTCATAGCAGCTGACTTAATACACAAGAAACAGAAGGGTTGTCACTGAGTTTATAATGATATTTGTCATGCAGGTAAAGTATCTGTGAGATCTACATCTGTATTACTGGGCCACAGTGCCAAAGACATGGGGCAATGTGTGGAAAAGTGTGTAAACAGTGACATAAACCACTGATACTTTATTCAAAGAAACAGAGATGTTATATTTGAATATATTATGCAGAAATAAAATAAATAAGCAATTACCCTTACATTAATTCTTCTTGGCTTCTGCACTATTAAACTGAAGAGTTTGCATTTAACCAACTCATACACATTGCCTCTGGTACATTTTGAAAAGACAAATAATGAAGGGAGGTAATATTTATACTTTAATCTATCCTCTTGGAATTCTGACTGCTAGAGCTCAAGAATGCACGATAAAATGAATGAAAGCCTACCTTGGGAACCTTGATCAAATTCCTTGCACACCACACTGGCTCTTTATTACATAACTATATTTATTGCAAGGGTACTTTATCTTCATTACACATGGCACTACTTTTTTTGCCCTGCAGTCTTCTCTTTAAGTCTTTAAATTCAGAAATTCTTGCTTCTCCAGACTCAGTTGCACATGCAGCTTAATGAATAACAGAAATAACTTATCTGGGAAGAGTCAGAGTATCTTTTTGACTTATGCTTCAATCAGAGTTGCCAGACAAACACAGTTAATGCAGCATATGGCAGTCTGGCCCACTACTTAGCTGCGTGAATGTTAAATTCACTGTGTCATACTGATTTTCTCTGTATGGCTACATGACTGCACAGATTGTACCATCATAAACCAAAATAAAAGTCAGTTGTAATGGACTAGTACCAAATAGTCCTTAGCTATTACATACCAAAACAAACAGCACTGAATTTTAAAGCTGAACAGTGTTTGCTCTTTGAAATCATCAATGTAACACCCTAGCACTATTCAGAAGGCACACAGGCTTGTGTCCTCAGGAGATTTGGTGGACAACAGCCTGATGGTGGCATGATATTGAGCTGTGGGGAAGGGAATTGCAGTGGTGGACTGAAGGCTGAGGATCTTATAAGTAGTAAATGGGAGAAGTTTCTGGAAAAAGTTGAATGTAAAAACTCATTTAGCTTTTTCAGAAGGACCTCACACTGTGAGGAAGGTTACTTAGGTCTGGCACAGGAAAACCATGGAAGAACCTCTTTCTTGTGACAGCTGTCTCTTGCTTAGCCACTGAAGTTTCCTCATTTCACTGTTTTTCAGCATGTAGGACATGTAATATTACACATTATGCTGGCTTTCCTTGTCAAAGTTCCAATTTCTAGCTTCAATAAGTAGAAATGGCAGAGTCCACAGCTGATTATTTTTGCCATGTTTTTTCAATAAGTTTGCCTGGGGTCTTGCAGTCAAATAAAAGACATGTTCCATGATCTGGAGACCTTATCATCTAGGTGGAATTTGAGTGGGATTTGCAGTTTCAGGAGAGTCCTACCAGGGTTTGCACAGACATTCCTCCCAACAATCACACTCCATTTTTCACAGTCCTCAGCTCTGGATCAGATTTAAAGTCTGACACTTAGTTATGAGTTTCTGGGTTTGGACCAGACCTGGAACATTTTTGGATCTGCTTGACAGATTGTTCTGTTCCTCTTTTTTTGTCAAAATCAGCAGAGGGGACAGCAGCGGTCAAACCTCCTGTGTCTGCACTGAAACACAGCACTGCAACTGCATACTTTCCAGCTTGCTGATATACTAAAGGCAGTTGCAGAGGTCTCTGGGAGAAAGGGCCCCCTGAACTACTTGAGCCCTGCTTAGTGACCCCATTGGCAGTGTGGTGTGGGAGAAGAAGGGTCACAAACTGTGAGAATAAAACACCCCAAAGACTGAAAGCTGTTTGGACTGCATTCCTCTACCCATTTATGTCTTTTTCTGTCACATGGTGTACATGGGGGTCTTTGTAGCAATGGGGATTGTGGCAGACAGCAGGAGCATCCCATTCCTCCTTCCACTGCCCCCAAGAAGTAGTAAAATACATTAATGATTTATGCAATGGACTCTAGGGTAAGATTGTAAATTACTGTATACTTAGAATTCTTATACGTGACATGCTAAAGGTTTCTATTTCAAAACATATTAGAACCTACATCAGTGATGTCCATGGCAGCCCAGACTTCAGTACACTCATGTTACATTTATAACTACAGCCTTTCTTTTGTTTCCTTTTTTGTATAGCATATGTTTGACACTTTATTTTTGTATTACGGTTCAGGGAGTCTTTTAGTGAAGCCTCATGGCTAATTCTGGAGGACTGAAGACATTCAAACGTTACGTACCCAACCATGCCAGCCACCTGCTGCATCTACATGACAGAAGCAGGGAGTAGGTATCAGCCTGGATTCACTTCTTGCTTTTGTAACGTGCATGTGAGAATATGAAGAAACACCCATACAGTTCATGTGTGCATGGCATATCAGCAGCCTCTCCTGGGAACAAATGTCAGCTTTGTTTTCGAATGTAGGTTCAAATGTTGGTTATAATAGCACAGTTGGCATTGCTACCTCAGAGATGAACTCTGATCAGACCTTTTGTGGTTTCCAGTTGCAGCTGGTTTGTGTTCCCTTCTCTTTCTCAATGACCTGGGAGAGGACAGGTGTGGGACTTTCTGCAATGCTCAGCAGTTATAATAACATTTGTGTGAGAGGGGAGACGTTTATTAAAGTGCTCCCACTGCAGCAGCACCTATGTAAACAGAAACCCCAGCATGCCAGCAGCTGCATGAGTAGGTGTCTGACAACACTGCCTGTCCCCAGGGAGCTCTCAGCCCAGCCAGGCAAGGAGAAAATGGAGAAGTCCCTGTGCAGGTCACCAAGAGAGCCAGGATTTGGGGAAGCAATGCCAGTTCCCCAGATCTTGAGTCATAAGAGCTGGCCAAAACCAACCAGACCCTAAATAACTCAGCAAAGTGAAAACACTTTGCTTTCAGGCAGTTCAACTCCTATCTCTTTTACTCAAAATTGTGGCCCAAGAGCAAATTAGAATTGATATTTTGAAATTACAAATTAAACTCTTTTGTCTTAAGGCCATTGAAACAAAACATTTAGACTTTAGAAATGCCTACATCTTCCCCTCATCTTTTTCACTGAAGCAAGTCTTTCAGTTCATAGCTGCATTTCAAAGCAGATATATTTTATATTTATATTTTATATTTGCCCAAAATGCAGGCCTACAAATAGCCTTCCAGTTTCTGGAGTGAAATAAATGAAATGAAACATTATGTTTATTTCAGGAACTAACTTAGTTCAGGTAAAGTGAAAAGGTAGAGAAACATATGATGAATAACAGTAGCCAGATTGTTGATAGTTAAGGCATTGACTGGGCTGTCAGCACTCCTGTACATGGGTAAGGCAAGGTCTGAAAAGACCTAGCAATTTAGGGAAGGAGAGGCCAGACTGTGAGCTATGGCGGGTTCATGGGCAGTTTGAAGGGAACTCCCAAATATCAAATGTGGCTTTCAGTTCGACTGTGTTATCCTGCTGGGTATCCTGAGTCCTCCAGCAAGGGTGGAAAATACCTTGTCATGGGGGCTGAAGCTGGCATTCTCACTTCTGTTTGGGCAGCAGCTTTCCACCTAGCCCAACCTAGTCATACAGTGACTGTGTTACCTCTTTCTATGTTCATAACACCATATGTTATGTCTTGCTTGTGAGCTGCTCTTGAAGCTTTTCCATCTCATGCATTCTGGAAACAGACTGTAGATCTTACAGATTGTGGTTAGATGGAGATTTGGGAATACAAGTGATGAGGACCAGTTCTAGACAGTCCCCTCTGCAACATGCTCCATGTGGGCCAATGCACAAGTGCAGTGCTGCAGCTGTCATACCTGTGTGCTGTAAGTTAGGGGAAAAACTGGTCAATAATGCCAGGGGAAAACAGGGACAGCCACTGAGGCGTTGCTCGCATGAGGCACCATGCCAGCCCTCTGAGCCACTGAGCGGACTCACATTGGACTTGGTACACAAGGAGGGTTTCAAACTGAGTGCGTGTCATCCTTCATACCTGATGCTCTTGGCTGGAAAGTGCAACCCCAAATGTCTCTGCTCTCCCTCTCCCACTGCAGCCCCCAGATAATGCTGATAATCCAGTTGGGCTTTTCCAGAAATGAGTGTTTTATCAGCCAGGCGAAGCTTTCACGAGGGCCGTCTGGCAGAGCGGCAGCCTGCTTCAGGAGGAGTGTGGATTCTGCAGCGCATGGGCTCAGGGTTTTGCTGTGGGAGCTGTTCATCTGGATCCTGTTCATCTTCCCTGCAAATAGGAGAATCCAAAGAGTTTGTCTATGATTTCTCCAGTGACACCAAGTTATGTAAACACGCCTGCTGCCATTAACAGCTCACCATTTTTACTGTCTGAAACATAATAGGTTTGTATAAAGCTGTGGACTGATTTGGGTATCCAGTCCAACACACCCGTGCCTGCTGGCTAAACATTTTATTGTTGTTAATTTATGGGGACTGTGCTGGCCTCTTCAAAAGACCTTTCAGGATCGCAGGAGTTTATAATGATACCATAGTGCAATTCAGCATTTCCAAGAATTACTTTTGTTTTCTTTAGAATGGAAAGGACTTTTTTTTAAGCTTTCTTTTTTTTTCTGCTTCTGACCAAACAGAAATATTTCTATTTATGTACATTAAAAAAAGCATTCCCAGTTTCTTCTTTTTCCTAATTGTTGGCTTGACCCTCTGACTTCAGCAGGAGCCGGGGAGGCATGTGTTAGTACCTTGTTGAAAAGTCTTTAAGTAAGTATCCTGTCCAGGGCTGCACAGGTCCCCAGCCACTGTGGCCCTGCCACTGTGCTCTGTGCACACTTTGGAAACGAACCACAGACACTTGAGAGTATGTGCCTTGGTAACTCTGAGCACAGAGGAAACTATCAAACATTCAGAGCAATTGTTGACAATTTCCAGTCACCACTAATTGCTTAGGGCTTTCTTGGACCTCAGCCACATCTATACCTCTGCGTCCTTAATCACTAAGCACCCTTTGGATAATATGTCACACCTGGGACATAAGATAATTTATCGCTTGCAGATGGATTAGCATCGCAGCTCGCTTAGATAAATTTTACTTTAGCCTCAGTCCCAGAGGCCCTTCTTTTATAGCAGTTTTATCCATTAAAATCATGACTTCCAAAATTCTGTTGTATTTTATGGCTTCCATGAGATATTTATGATCCTTACTGTTTAAGTGGACATTTCTAGAGATTTACTGCAGAAATAATTCAGGCAAATAGCTCAGAAGAGGCACTGCCAATAGCTTACAGTTTAGGTTGCATGTTGTTAAAAGACACAGAAAACAGTGTGCATATTTAACTATGGATTCTTAATGCATAATACTGAAATGCCACAGAATATGTATTTAAAAAACCTGAAGCCTATCCTTATGGTATAGTTCTAGACAAAATCCAAACACTGAGTTTTATTCTTCTAAGCTCCCTCTTTTCCCTGAACTGTTCACATCCTTTGCTTTTCTGCAAAGTGTGACAGATGAAAGAAAAGGCCAAATAAAAAGAATTCATAGGGTCAGATAAATTACTCAGCAGAGCCAAAATAGTATATGCAGGCTAATGCTTATGCATTTGCAACTAATGCTAATGCAACATTTTTCTATAGAACATTTTCAGTGTTTTTACTGCTTTTGTTCTAAGATGTCCCATGAAACGGAATATATGCTGTCACACAGTTTATTAGAAAATGTTTTTTTGCTCTTTCTTTATACCTTTGTGTAACATGGTTGTCTTCAGATGTTTTAAAATTCTAAATATACAATGGATAGTGGCTGCATAAACAAGTAATTTCCCTGAGATTTATTTTTTCCTAGAAATCGAGAACTCTATACATTAAGCCTTAGATGTAAAGCAAGACGTGACTGCAAATGGCTGCAGTTCCCCAAGTCATTGATTGTCAGAAAAACAGAGAGAAAAGATGTTGTCTATATGCAGTTTTTGTCTTTCACCAATGAGCTTTGATGTCTGTCACAGATACAATACTCAACCAAATGAAGCTAGAAGTGCGGATGGGTTTTATGCAGTAATTAAATCAGTTGTA
Organism: Coracopsis vasa; assembly: GCA_026283785.1. Classification (NCBI taxonomy): domain Eukaryota; kingdom Metazoa; phylum Chordata; class Aves; order Psittaciformes; family Psittacidae; genus Coracopsis; species Coracopsis vasa. Next base: position 22,957 of record JANHGB010043928.1, read on the forward strand.
CATTGATGGGTTTAGGGAACACAAAGAGATGTCAGAAAAGAGGATTCTGTGAGGAATACATGACAGAATGTCTCTCAGCTCAAATATAAATTCCAGTTTATATGTCTAAGAATAATGCACCAGTTAAAACCCTAGTCACACTAAATTCAGGCCCTCGTGAACAAATTTGTGGTTATTGTATATTAATCTCAACTGGCTCTTGAGATTCCAGAGGGACCCATAAGTTGTCTGGAAGAAATGAACTTCCACAGGCCCTGTAAGGGGGGAGATATGAGAGGTGTTTCTCTTTTCCAAGCTGCTTAGTTTTGTCCTAATTGGGCTAATGCTATGGGTGGCCAGGGCTCTGAAAGACAGAGCTCAGGTTGCAGTTTGACAGAGCCACTGGAGGCTTAACCTGCTGCAAGGGGAAAGCTGAACTCTGTCTGTTTGGTCCTTTTAGCACTAGAACTTGTCATCTGTTTTATGCTATAGAAAGTCTGAGGATTAGAAAAGTAGCCTCCATGGCTGATGGTGTGTCTCTGTGAGAAGTGACTGATGCTGTCAGGCAACTCTGTAATATATTTCCCAGCTTTTTTCTCTTTGGGGTAAGTGTGAAGCCTTTTACAGCACTGTAGCACAGGAGCAGAAAGCCATCTTTTTAGCTTGCCAGCTTCCATGTTTCCAGTGTGTACCTATTTTATAGCCTTCAATGTCCTTAGTGAAGCTGCTCAGTTGGGCAGCTGAGAGGAGACACCACAGAAGGTCTCCAGGCATTTCTCTGGGAATAGCACACTAGGTGATATGGGTCCTGGGCTCAAAGGGTGACAGAAAAGCAAGAGGTATTTCAGAAAGTGCCTCACTCCCATGGATTTTAAGTGAAAATCAAAAAAGCAGACTTACCCAGACATGTAGGCTTGCAACACATATGTTATATTAGGAATCAGATTACTAGATACTGCTAAAATTTGTCATACAAATAGTATGCATTTATTTTATCCTTTGCATTTCTTTCCTGTCCTCCCCACCCCAAAATATGCTCCTTTTCCCTTCACTGCTCTCCCCTGCTGAACTCACTCTATGGAGTTTTGTAACAGAACTGAAAAAAAACAAGAAACAGACACACTATTGTATGTTCAAGCTCATACAGGACTCTAAAACTAAACTTTGTTCTGGCAAAACTCATGCAGCATTGACTGCTTTGTTGGGTACTTCATTCATCATGTGGAAAATGCATTTTACCGACTACCAATTACAACAGCCAAACAGTGGCTTTGTCAGTATTACATGGTAACCATTACCTTTGTAATTGCATAGTGACTGATGTACAGTATGATGTAATGACAGGTTAAAAAAATGCATACTAATTTGTCCTGCTAAAGGAAAGGAATGCCAGCACGTTAACACAATAGCAAGTTATTTTATATGATTATACATGAAGCAAAGGTATACATTTATCGCACAAATCATGGGTATCTGTTACGTTTCAACTTCTAAAAATTCCTTTTCACCTTTAAAATGTCTAGAGATGTATAATCTCTCTGCACCCTTGTTAATAGTGTTTGCAGAAGAAACATTTCAAAATGTGCTAGAAATGTTAGAGTTCCTTTGCTATAAGAGTTGAAAAGGTTTCTTTATTTTTGCTAAATTGTTCCATTAGAAATTTTCATTTACTTACTGAAAACTCATTATTTTGGTAACTGCTTTGAATAATGCAGGCCTAAATCTTTGGGTGGTATATATTGTCATGTCTTAAAGAAAAATGAATAGAAAATTAGTGTAAGGTCAGTTATTTACAAAAAAAATCCCTCATTTTATTAAAGAAAAATGTTTCTGACAGGAGATGTTGATGTGAAAGACGCCAGTGAAATACAATTGGGAGGTAGCGAATTAATCTAAGTGAAGTTTCACATAGGGAGAAATAAAATTAAAATTAAAGGCATGAAATGGAAAAAAAATAGCATATTTAGGAGTAAAACTTGGAGGTTTTCACTTCTGTGCAGAAAGCACTAACTCAGGAACCTCAATGAAGAGCATGAGATTGCTGTTACCCTGAGCCAGAATGACCAAGCAGTCACAAAACAGATTTCCTCTGTATCCGTATTTCAGTTTGGGTATTCAGGTTAGTTTCCTTCCCAGGTCACCAAAAGCCCAGATTTCCCAGTTCACAACCTGTAGCTAAGGCTGCCAAAATGGCAGGAAAGGACAAGGTTATGGTTGTCTTGCTTTGGATTTGGCAGGTCCAGAGGAAAAGAAGGAAATTGAGCAATTTGGAAACTTGTGTGCCAGGAAAATCCATGCCTTAAATCTTTTTGATAATTTCCTCCCCACAATCTCTTACCTCCTTCCCACATCTAAATTTACCTTCCAAACCCTCCTCTTTCTGAAATAGATGCCTCTTTCCTGCTGCTATCCAGATTACATCTGTACTTAGTACTTTAGCATTTTGTGCTCTTACTACAGGATGTCTTCTCTTTCATTCTTTCCTTGCAATAACCTGATGTGGCTTTGCAATTCACAGACTTTTCATGCTCCCAGCAACTTCTAGGACAAGTAATAGTTTGTGGAGGAAAAAGATTTGTTCTTCCCTATGTAAGACAATTCACAGTCATCTAAAGCTGTAATTTTGCTTTTATGTGTTCAATATGTAAAGCTTCTATATAAATGTTCTTTCCTGTAAATGCAGGGATTTCTGCGAGAGTTTCCTCTGCTGATAACAATAATTCCAATAGGAATTTTGTAATGCAGAGGAAAAGGAAAGGGAATGACAACATGATTTTAAAACCTGTATGATACAGTTGAAAGTAAAGTTTTGACTAGACACACTTCCTACACAGAGAGAGAATGGCTCAGGCCATGAGAATGGTTGGAAGACTTTCCTCTCTGGTTGAAGTCAGCAATGTGCCTATTTTGCTGGAAATGGTGCCCAAACTGAGAAGTTATATTATTGTAGCCTTGTCTTCTTATAAGCCATGGAGGTAGGCTTCATCATTTCAGGGTGGCTATGTAAAAGTGAGGAGGCTAAAAGGGATTTTATGCCAAATTAAGGAACACGAGTCATGGAAGAAATGCAAAAACATTCTGGCTGTGTTTCCTGCCTGCATGTCAGGATGCCCAACAGGATGAAGCTAACCACTTTGGAAGGTCCCAAAATGTTCCTGTTGAAAAGAGAAGCTTGTCATGTGGGGCATCTAAGTTGATCCATAAGATTAGCAGAGTGAAAGCTGCATCCATCAGGCTGACCCGTGAAGAGGAGCTCCAGTGGGACCAGCCTTCTGGCACCACTACTAATGCCACTGCCAGCCAGAAAAACAGGCTTCACATACAGGGGTAAGAAATAGCACACTGACCATGGTAGAAATGAAGTGATAAGGGATGAGGGAACAGAGTTCAGGAGCTAGAGGTCCAATGAGGAGAAGCTGCTCAAGTAAGAAGTCAGTATCATGTCATCATCTTGTAGTTTCTATTCTTAATTTCTTTTTCTAAATTCTTAAAATTAGAAAGCTACTGTGCCCTGTCATGCTGGGTGCAGTAATATTTTCTTACACATCTTTATGAAGATATATGAATATTGGGAATCTTGGATTGAATCCATCCTTTCAACTGTCTTGGAATAAACATAGCTGAAGCAGTGAAATTTTGTAATGACATCTAGAGGATATAACCTTTTTCTGATTCAGAATAACAAGCAAGGTTATTTTCTTACGCAGAAGGAACCAGTTCCTCCTTTCCAAACATGCAGTAGATGTTAGAAGCTGAGAGAAACCCAGAGAATCTCGGTTTAAGTTACAGAACAGCAGTATGATATGAGCAATCTTCAAATCATCGTGTCTGGTAAGACTTCAGAACTGATTGCACAGTATCTTCTATGCAGTTGCTGGATACGGTAATTATTACTGTATCATTACAACATAAATACATCATTGGTCTGTCCTTTAAGATGGGAGTTCAGTTTAGTGAAATTACATGTTTACCAGGGAGGAGCAATTGCCTAGATTGACACATGATCTTGGCAAATTCTAACAAGAGTGTAAAGTTGCATAATTGCATCAGTTTTTCAGCAATTTTTTTTCTCTAATTTCTGCTTACTTCCATGTAATTACAATATAATTACATGGTTATTTCACCTTATAAAGGAAAGTAAACCACAAAGATTTAGAGCTTGCTTCACAGGCCCTGCTTAGCTTTAAGGAGAGGAATAATGCTAGACAAAGACAATGTGGCTTTCTCTGGGCTTGATGCTAAGCAGGGCTAGGGCACAACAATGTGCAACATGCCAGATTTGTAAACTGCGTTTGAGTCTAAACAGGGAAAGTCAATCTCATTTTGGAATTTTAGCTTACTTAAATGTCTTGATCTCCGTATACAGATGTGAGCACAACTTGGTCCATTTCCAATTAGGAAAAGCTGGGGAAAAAGAGGTGAGAAAAATACCGACCAGTATAAAGTACATAGCTTAGACTATCCATATAAAAGTGTGCATGCATTCCTAACTTTAACTAGGCTTCTATTTAAATTCATGCATCTTTGAAATAAAAAGTGTTTAAATTATGGAGGGAAAGCACTCGCAAAGTCACCACTTTGTGAGTGCTGCAAGCACCATTGGCCAGGAAGCTCACCATGCCTCAAGTTGCTTAGAGATTGTTTTTTCCCCTGGTGCTGCAAGGTGCTCATGGCCTAAGTAATAACTGTGCTGGGCTCGGGACCACTGTTCTTTTGAAACACTTTTATTTTGTCTGCAAGGAATTGTAACAAGTCTTTTTGTTATGTATTGGCTGGGACAGGGCAGCAGTGGAATTTGGGGTCCCTTCTCTGTATCTGGACTAGATAAGGCAAGGGCAGCTCCATGCCAGACTATCTGCCCTGGTCTGCCAATGTTGGGAGGGCTTTCCCTCTGTAGAGCTGGGAGGTAATTCAATTTCCGTACTGGATTAGGCCTGGGCCATTCCTGAGCAGAGGTGATATGTTGTGTTAAACTATGCTTGCATTTCTTTTTCCTATACTGTATGAACTACTGTTTGGGGAAACTGGAGTGAGACCTGGCAGTCTTTGTTTTGACATGTTGGGGTGGACAGGGACTGGAGTTGGTTTTGGCTAAAGGGCAGAGCGTTTTCTCCCAGGTCTCACTCACTCTTTGTATCACCCCTACCACATGCAGCAGTAGCGTGAAATGGACATCTGAAAGCCCAAACATCCTTCCAGCACAAGAACACCTTCACAGGCAATGGTTGCCCTTGCTACTTAAACCTCTTGAGTTGGAAGAGCTAAGACTGTCAAAGGTTATTTTTCAAGTGCTGCAGATCCCACTCTGGGAAATCCAGAATACACTGAAATGGTTTAGACCTGGAACATGGGTGCTGCAGCACTCCAGACCACCAATTGCTTGTAACCTAAGTAAAGGCTAATTGGCATAAATAAATACTGAATGGGGTACAAGAAGGCAACAGGAGGGCGTCCCAACTGTACGACTAAGAAAATAGCGCAAAGAATTGAGAAGAATGAAATGTAATTGCATGTGATTCTTCAGGAAGACTCACTTGGTTACCTAAGACAAGTTACTTAAGAAAATTGAACTAGAATGACCAGAAAAAGCGTTGTCTGGCAGACACATAATAATTTGGGACAGTGCTTTCCAACAGTGATCTGATCACCTACTCCTCAAGGACAGGACTTCACCTCATCTCTTCCTTCAGAATGCAAACTTTCAGGATCTGAAAATACCATACATAATTGTCTCTAGGGTTCACAGATTTATGGAAAGTATGAACCCATAGATAATAATTGGTACTAAAATGCTGGACCTGGACTAGTCAGTGTTACATGACATATAAAAGGAAACATATAAAAGTATCTGCTCTCTTTCTATCAGATGGTGGAGACCAAAACATAAATACACTCTAATGAACAGCAGACAACATCAATCAATTCATTTAATCTTCTGTTGTGGTTTAACCTGGCAGACAGATAAACACCACACAGCTGTTCACTCATTTCGCCCACAGTAGGATGTGGGAGAGAGTTGTAAAAAAGGTAAAACTCATGAGTTGAGGTAAAGACAGTTTAATAGGACAGAAAAGGAAGCAAAAATAACAGCATTATAGAAGTATATATGAACCAAGTGATGCACAGTGCATTTGCTCACCACACGGTGACCAATGCCCAGCCAGACCCCTGGCCAATTCCCCCACTTTTATTGTTCAGCATGAAACTATATGGCTGGAATATCGCTTTAGTTAGTTGGGGTCAGCTGTCCTGGCTGTGTCCCCTTCCAGCTCCTTGTGCACCCCCAGCTTCCTTGGTGTCAGAGCAGTGTGAAAGCTAAAAAGTCTTTGAAAGCAGTAAACCCTGCTCAGCAGAAACTAAAACATGAGCTTGCTATGAACATTATTCTCATCCTATATCCAAAACACAGCACTGTACCAGCTACTAGGGAGAAAATTAACTCTATCCCAGCTGAAAACAGGACATCTTCAAAGTCAGTATATAATAATAACAATAATAACAACAATAATAACAATAAAAATACTACTAATGATGATGATAATAATCTGTTATCAAGTCTATGTGACAACAAACAAAGAGATCTTGTCCATGTAGTAACTCTTACAGTAGCACTCAGTTGCTCTCTTTCAGGGAAATATGATGCCTGCTTTAATTTTCTTTAAATCATGTATGTGCATATTTTTAATTAATGCAGTTTGTAATGGATTGAAAGCCTAATTGCCTTTATCAAGCAGTAAGGCAACTGACCTGGATGTCAAGCTCTGCATATCTCCAGGCAATCACATTTCAAAAATTAATCCAGTGAATAGTACATTTAGAAATTAATGTTTTTAAAATAAAACTTTTGAAAAGTACTGTTTTCTCAATTCAGTGTTCTCTCACTTTAGAAGTGGTAAACTTACAGGTTGATCTCAGCCCTCAGGCATGCAAGTCTTCTTGGCAATATCTCAAATAAATAGAAGGGATCTTCTTTTTTGTCTTCAGGTATGCCTATAGAGGTCTCCTTGGTTGCAGAGAGATTTGCATATGTTTCTTGGTGTTTCTTCATGTGAAATAAAACCTTCTGTATTAAATATCTTTATAAGACAGATTTCCTTTTTTTCCCTTCCATTTTACATTTTGTTTTGCCTTGAAATATGCTAATGGCATAACATATAGAAGCAGGAAAGACAATCCAATGGAAAAATAGGACGAACCTGGCAAATTTACAAGTAATGCAACTTTATTATTTAAAAATATTTGGTCAAACCAAATTCTCACTAGTAAGTTACATTTACAGAGTGTAGAAATAAAAACGGAGAATTAGGCAAATGGCAGCTGTAAGAAGACCACAGTAAAATAGGAAGACACTTGAAGGCCATACTGCAGAAGATATTGTCATGATGTCAACAACAGATAAGCCTTGTCTTTGAAGGAAACAAGTCCTTTCTTAGCTGCACATAGTGCCCTCAGCATTCAGCATTGGGCAATGTCATAATCTTTCAAGCTAATTCTCTTTCAGTTGCCTTTACTTTCTCAGGCAGCCCATAGGTATAGATACTTTTCTTGTGTTTCACAAGTATCAGAGTATGTGGGAATGTCAACCTGAGTTTTTGAGGGAATTCTGTTACCTGGCATTTTAGTAGATGTTTGGTTAGGTTTTTTTGTTGCATTGGGTTTTTTGTTTGTTTGTTTTTTGTTTTTTTGTTT
>JANHGB010043928.1:40007-56434 GCA_026283785.1 Coracopsis vasa
GGAATGATCTCTCACTTATAAGTTACATCCTTATAGTTCCTTTCATTGTTATGAACTAGTTTGGAATCTTATATGCATAAACTGGTATTACTGGGATCATATACCCATCTTCAAGGCATTTTAGTGTCCAAGTCTGGAACTTACACATCTTGCTTTAAATTACACTGGAAGGTCATTGGAAGAGCCAGGAGCAGAATATGGAACTCTGCAGGTCCTGCAGAGTTACCTAGCCACTGACCTGTTCTAGCTTCTTCTTCAGCTGAAGCAAAAGAGACCTTGCATATTTATTACAATTGAAAATTCTGTAGCATTATCTTCCCTGAATTTCTGGGTTTGTGTGTTTGGGCACAGTAACCGTTTGCAAATTCTGTTCATTCTACTTTTAGAAGGAGAAATAGCTGACTGCAGGTGTCTGGAAAATGTTATCTGATTTGAGTCCAGAGACCCATCTCCCAGATACTTGGCTTGGCAAAACTTAGCAAGCACTGTCATCTCCAGCTTATAATCACAGTTCCCCTCAAAACCTTGAAAAGTTGTATGGTACAATCACACCAAAACAGGACTTTTCTCCCTGCTTCCCCTTGTGATTCTCCTTCTAGGAGTTCATCTGCATGTGATCCTAGGCTTAGTTTTGATACAACCCAGCTGTGCAACCTTAGCTCAAACTTTAAAAAAAAAGTGAAGTTATGAGGCAGAGCTGTGAGAAAGTACACAGATTGGAATCATCCAAATTAAAAGGTAAAATTGAAGGCAGAGGTAAGATCGTTGGGACAGGCACAGGTAACACCTGAAGGATTCAAGGAGAAAACCACTCATAAGAAAAGTTACAAAATCTCAAGGGAAAAGACAATGAGCCAGAGGCTGGCAAATCAGTGACATCAAGGACCAGCCTGCTTCCCAAAACTGCAGCAAAGGCTGAGGCTCTCCACCTGTCAGATGCCTGCTTGGCCAGCAATGTCCTACTGGGTGTTTTATTGGCGGTGGTGAGCATGCTAGTGCTTAGCTTAGTACGTCATGTTAATGCTTAGCTACTTACATCCTAGCTACCTACTGTGTGTGCTATCCAATACATAATTTTTGGATTTTTTTTGGTTTTTGTTGGGTATACACTATTTGCTAAGTTTGTCTCTTCATACATGGTAAAAGCTGCCTGAATAAAGAGAGCCAGGGGACAAAATAACAACCTGTAAAAACATGGCTGTGTACTGCTGTACTGTAACACAGAGTAATATAGTATTACACAGGGTACAGTTAAATCATTAAGGGTGTTTTTATATTGCATGTTTCCTTCCCAGGCACTATTACACTTAAGATGTGCTTGTTATAAGGGGTTAGATATCTACAGCTGCCTAACTGGAGACACATGCCAGTCTAACTCTGTAACACAAAGAACAGGAAGCATCCCAGAGGAGTTCAGGGTTTGAAAAGAAAAATATCACAAGCAACACAGCTGTCTCACAGGCAAAACATACACAGAATTAGTAAAGGAAAGAAGTTACTGAGACACACTCTTGCTTTACTCTTGCGATTATGGGTAGAGCAGAAGGCTAAGAAACCTGCACCACTAGTGCAGCGTGTGACTCCAAATACCTCTAACACTGACAATTGAAATATCTCTTGCCATGATTAAACATCAGTTTCCACATTACTGCTTGTAGAAGAGTGATAGTGTTTAAGGTCTGCATGAGGGGGCTCAGCACTTCTCAAGCCTGGGCATACAACCCAGGAGAGAAAAATCCTGATACATCAAGAATCAGTGACAGAAGTATGGCAAAGTTTTCAAATTTGTGGGTGTATAAAATTAGGAATCAAAACCTCTGTTATGATGAAATTTATTTTCATTTTGCTCTAATGGGTAAAAACCAACATAAAGCAACTTTATTAGTCTGAATGTTAAAAAAAGCAACTTGTGATTATTGGCATGTATAAAGTTGTCAAAATGTTCCCTCTCTTGATATAGTGTCAGCAGCTTTTGGATCTTCGCAAATATTCTGCCTTCCTCAGCTGTTTATTCCTGTATTTATTTGATAGTACTGCCTTTGAGTACAAACGCAGTTATCTAAAGTAGAAGATGGCAAAGTAGAATACTTTGGAAACTGCCTTTTATTAATGTATCATGCCTTTTATTTATAAACTCCAGGCTTCTTCAGATTTTTCTTTTTTTCCTGTATAAATGTGAACTTTTCAACTTGGATAATCTCACAAAGCATAAAAAAAAAAAAAAAAAGAAGAAAAAAAAGTACAAAAATTGCCAGTAGAAACATATATCTTAGAGTCGTTCATGTTCTGGAATATAAAGTCCTCAGTTATTTTATAAAGGTTATGTTATATTGTTCCCTTTCTTTTCTTTTTTTCTTTTTCTTCTTTTTTTTTTTTTTTCTTTCTACATTCAACTGATTATGTCCATGGAAACTAACCCTAATTGTAGCTTTACAGGCAGGCCATGTTTTCCATCATTGGCACATACTGATGTAACTCACTGGGGAGTAGCACAGCACTGGGCTGCTGTTTTCTGTTATGCTGCAATTCAGAACAAGATTGGTATTTCTGATTAATAATTTTTGCAAGTGGCCTACCAATTCCCTGCCAGATTATCATGTAATAAATAAAACCATCACCAAAGTCACTAGGCTCAGCACTGATCAAAAGAAAAAAGGGATAATCATGCAAGGCTAAGATGTTTCTAAGTTAGCACTTGTTATACTGACCTTCATGACCAAAGTGCATTTTATCCATAAAAAGCCTGAGTGATCTTCATGTAGGTGTAGAGACATACATATCATCCCATCTTTCACACCTGGTGCAGGGCTGTGATGTGGACCCTGGGGCACCTCAAGGCAGGCTGCTATGGAGATGCATGGACCATACCCGTGCTGCAAGGATGCCTCCAAACCCTGCTTTGCGAGATGGCTCCATGATGGCTTTAAGACTTGGAAAAGCTGGGACACTGCTAACCAAAGAGGGAGCCTGGGAAAGTCTTTTTTGCTGACATGGCGACACTGAGACCTCCAGAGGTGCTGGGGAATGCACCAGCAGAAATGCGACAGAGGGGCAGCAGCAAGGGCACACACTAGCACCCATGGGCCATGGCTGCCCTCCTTGCTGGTCTGGGAAGCACTCCTCTTTACATTGGAGGGGGAGAAGGTGTGCATCCTGCCCACACTGGTCCATTACTCCAGCTCTGGGCGGGAGAGAGAGGGCTCTGAGTGAGATTCCCTGTCCTGGGCAGACACACAGCTACCTACCACAGAGAGGGATGTTTCTGGCCAGGGAAGGTGAGCCAAGCTGCCTGCTCAGGAGACGGCTCTTGCTCCACAGCTGCTGCGGCTCGGGAGGCCCCTGGCCCCTGTACAGCCGGCTGCTGTGCTCGGTGGGAGGGAAAGGGAGATCTCCTTGCAGCCACTGCCAAACTTCACTGCTGAACATGGGGCGTTAGCACACCGAGGTGCAGGTGAGCAGGCAGCAGCTGGCCCCAGCAAGACCTTGGAAGCACCCTGCAAGAAATGACACCCGGTGGATGCTGAGGCTGGTCTCTAATGACTGCTGCTATGCCTTTGCACTTTAGCCCCTGTTTTGAGTGTTGCTTGGGTTAATCCCTATTCATTTCTCTAAAGCCAAAGGTCCTTGGCAGGAGACAATACATGTCTCTTAAGGCAAGGGGCCATCCCAGTCCTTGTGGATAAGTGTAAGAATTAAATCAGCTGGAGTACGAGACAGCGTGCTGTGCCCCAGCAGATAAGACAAACCTTCTGTCAATACAGTTTCAATCTCTGGCCTTTTCCATCCAGCTCTCTTCTGGAGCAAGTTTAAAGCTTCTGTTGTGAAAGCCTGCATCATACTTATCTGCAGCCTTCACAGTATGAAAAGAGATACCATTTTGCTTATTACTGTTACCTCTTTTGTGTTAATCCATCACGCACTTGTCCTTGGATGAAGTTTTTGCTGACTTTAAGAAAAACTCATTTTAAAACATCTGAGAGTTAAAAAAAAGTATTTTTTCCACTTTCAACCTTTTTTCCTTTCAACCTCTCTATGTATTCTATAGCAACTCACGATTTACAAGTATCAAAATGTACAAAGGTGTATTAAAATATGTTTGCATTTCTGATTTTTGTATTCTGCTACATCAGATGGTGTTAAACTGACAATGAACGTGGAAATAAAATGTCACAACACTGGGCACTGGAGGTGAGCTGTTACAAGCCATCAGAGCTCAGGCACATGTGCTCTCCTAAAACGACCACTCATTCAGTCACGTTTTAACAGCCTCCTGGCAGGAAGCGTTGATTTGTTTAACTCTATTAAGCTTAGATAAGAAAGGTAAATAATGTATCTACCCAATATAAGACAACCACTCCAAAATAAGTTTGACATTGGCCAATAATCACTCTAACATTTTTGTGGCTTTAGCAGCTTTAGAGTCTGTTGAATGGCACAATGGGGAGAAAAAAGAGACTGAGAGAACGAGTGCCTGCTTGTTGCTTTAGCCAATTCAAGATGAATTATTAGGAAGGACAGCCAGCACTCGGGCTAAACGCTAACAGATGTGGCGCCAAGTGTGCCATTTAGACGCTGGTGGTTTGCTGTGGAGCAGTAGGAAGTGGCCGCAGTGAGTGGCAATGGGAGCCGGTGTCTGGCCAGTGAGTGGCTGGGGGGGATACGGCCCCAGCTTCCTGGAGAAATCCCACCCAGTGGTGGTGCTGGCATCATGTCTGGGAGCCCGGTTTAATCTTTTTACCTGATTTCTGCCAGGAAACATCTTGTTACCAGGCATGCAACAAAGCACGTTGCTTTGACAGCAACATTGGCCATGACCCAGGAGAAAGCGCTCAGGTCTGCTGGGGGGCACAGGCAGCTCTAAAATTGCTCTGTCAAGTGGCAGCTAGTACAGACCAGCCTTCAAAGTCGCCAGGCTGAAGGGAGAGGCTTCCCCTAGCTCAGTGGACTCACTCAGGCAGTGATGAAGCAATAACTTCACCACTGACATGTTTAGGAAGGGTTTTCACAAAGTCACTGATGGGTTTTGGTGTGAGATGAGTCTGGTATCCATTAAGTGTGAGTCTGGGATGTGTTGGGAAGTGGTATGTTGTGACAAAAACAGGCTGGCTGCTTCACCTTGCAGACATCGGCCAGTTGTTTTCAAAAAGGACTGTTTTTCAGCTTCTTGGCATGTAAATTGCAGTGACATAGCTGTGTGATGAAACCTGACTAAGCCATAGCAAGCTGGTTGAATGCCTTGTGGTGTTCGAAGCTTCAGTGAAAAGGACCAGAATGTTTTCAACACAAAAGTTAATATTGCACAGTGATGTAGGAGGTCAGTCAAGGAATGCAAAACACAATAGTGAAGACCCACAATGGGAGATGCCATTGACTTGTGAGCAGACCACAAGCCAAAGTTTGCTCAAAAAAAGCTGTAATTGAACACATTTGATAAATGAAGGCATTCTTATCACAAGTTGGTTGCATAAAAGAGCAGAAGATGGCCTTTTGGTTAAGACACTGCATCCCCTCCCACCTGCCTGCCTTGGAAAGGTGTCGGTGTGAATCCTAATTCATGGAGGGTAAGGAAAGGTGTGAGCCAGCAGCTGAAGTTCTTACTAGAAGCATGGTCAGGGGGCTCATCTTCCTGTGTGCAAAGAATGTGAGTAGTTTCTGCCTCGCTGATTATTTTTTAACAGACTGATTATTGCTGATAATCTGATTATTTTACCAGATTATTGCTGATTATTTTTTAACAAACAGCTCAGTTTGGTACAGAAGAAAGTGTCACTGATGACTTCTTCCCAAACTCAGCCCTGTTTGGGGGTTGGTTATATTCTGCCCTGTACTCTTCCTGGGACATGTATTGAACAGTTCAATATTAAATATCAGTTCTTTGACCACTGTGTATCTCACCTTCATTTCTGGGGTCTGAAAAAGCAGATCATTGCATTTTTCTTTCTTTTTGTCTGTTTTGACTGGTCAAACCCATGTTCATAGGGTTAAACAGTTAATTATTGGAAGCTGGATTTCTCATCTGTCACTCTGGTTTCTTGTCTGCCAGATGAGACAGGACAACACTGTAGCCAAAAAGCTTCTGAAGCCAAAGAAACTGCATTTTTAGATGATTGCTCATAGTTTGATGAATTTCATAGCTTTTAGGAAAAAAACTTTCCAGTGGACTGGTGGGAGAAACCTTGGAATATCTTGCCTGGGGAAGGTGTGGGCAATTCACCAGAAACAATTTGTAGGTGCAAATTAGATGGGCTTCTATCAGGAGCGACATAGGCAGTGTTACCTCAGGGTTTGGGGGTGGCCTAGAGACCTCCTGCAGTTCCCCCAGACATCTCTGACTGCCTTATCTCACAAGAAAGAGGCTGCATGCCACCGTGGCCATCTCTCATTAGCCTGAAGCTCCACTCAAGTGCGGGTGAGCTTGTGAACTTTTTATTTCATAGATATCTTAACAGCACTGAACAGAAGAGTTTTGGCTTCTCCTTACAGTGTGACAGATTTTGCTGAAGAGACCACAAGTATTGGATAGGTAGACTCTATTCCACGTCCAAGTTTAAACTGTTCTGAAAACATCTGGTTTAACTCGACTCTTGCAGGTGGGAATGTCATTCCTAGTACTTTTGTGAAGCTGCTACATCAAGTTTGAAATAATTTTAATGTTAGAAACACAAATAAGCAACTCAAAAACTTTAATGTAGTGTAAGCCACTTTGGTGTCTCCCATCAAAGTCAGTTTGTAAAGGGCAAAATTATTACAGCCATTCCCAGAGCGAACTTAATCATAGGACAAAATACAACTGCAAACTTTACCTTTAAAGAGAGAAAGGCATCAGATTTGACATCGTGTCTGTTATGTAGCAGTAACAACAGTGGGGTCCAAAAGTTATTTTCTAAGCGCTATTCTGGGGTTCCCTGGCCTAAGTATTGTTGTGTTCACCAAGTTAGCTGGATTTTATGGGTGCTTGCCTTTTCTTATGGTCATAGTCTCCCATGACTTGACCAGACCTGAACAGAGGTCTCAGTGATGACAGAAAACAGAAACTGATGCCTTTCTGTGGTTACCATTCAAGCATGGGTTTATCCATGCATGTGGAGAGCTGGCCAGGATAGGGAGAATCCTAAAACTTTCTCACCTCAGCAGTGTTGCCTGGCTAGAAACCAGGCATTGCATGATATGACTAAACTCAGCCATTTGCATAGGCTTTTCTGACAGGCGTGTGTGTTTCAAATACGGGTCTTTGTGGATTTTGGATTTCTTATTTACAACTTTTTCTTTCTCTGTCCCAAAATTTCTTAAGCAATCTAGACTATGTTCATTACTATATCACATGCATCACCTGCAGTTGCTGTAAAATGCCGGCAAGTCACTGCAACAGGGACTGAAAAGGCTACAGGAGAATGTAATTTAGAATTAGAAATGAGTTGGGCTGGTATGAGCTTCACATTTAACTGTTTTATCTCACTTCCACTCCCTTCACGCTGTGAAGTTAACAGAGAGAAACCTGAGTTGCAGAGCTGGCTCCAGACAACATCTCCAAAATTCAGCTAGCTGGAAGTAAGGCTTTTGCCTCAGTTTTTGAACAGCTGATATAAATCAGTAAATATCCACTGATTTCAAAACTTCTCCTATTGGTTTATGCCAGCTGAACTCTGACCCATTTTGCGTCTTTCCATCCCTCATCACAGTAGGTGGAGAATGCACGAGGCACATAATTTTCTGTCTTAGCCACCTCCAAACATGGGCCCACTCCTTAAGGCAATCATGTGAATTTAGAAAATGTTTCTGGATTAGGAATCAATTTAGGAGCGGGAAATCGTTCAATTAAAAGGGTGGGTGCACGGATGTTCAAGAGCAAGGTCCTCATGAGCACATCTCAGCCTAGCAGCCAGGGTCATGACACTTGTTCCATAAAAGCTGCCTAAATATTTTTGATTTCTGTTCAGCATTGTTACATTAAGGCTTATGAAAAATTAAGGAGATCTTTTAATTTTTGTTTTTAAATGATAAGGAAAAAAGACCTACATTTTCTGACAAGGGCAGAAGACAAGATAAACGTGATTCATTATTTCCAAAGAGTAAAGAGTATTAACTTCTACAGTTACTTCCTCAAAAGTAAATGAACTTGAAAATACGTTGCATGTATTCACTTTCCTGCACTTCTGAATAACTGATTAGTTAAACATCTTTTTCTTTTTTTGGTGATCAGAGACACTGCCTTGTAACTTACACTGTTACTTCTGAATAAAACAACTGGATTTTGGGCACAGTTTGAACGATTCCCTGCAAAATCTCTCATACAATGGAAACTTATATTCCACATAATTGCCTTAGATATTCTCAGTTACAAGGCATTATTTTAACTGTAAGAGATCATATAGGAAATTAGTCACAGAGCAGAGTACTGAATGCATCATTATTTCCTAAATTTGTCTAAGAAAGATCTTTGTTGTCCTGCTAGATTATATGAAACTGCAGGCTATTTTTCCATCCCAAATCAAAATAAAAACTCAAATATTTTTGTATATGAAGAATTCAAATTACATTCTGACCGGAGTCAAACCATTACTTTTAGTACAAATTCACATTTCAAAGTGAAAAGTTGTTAAGGTCCATAAAATAAACTTTTACTTTGGAAAACATCAAAACAAAGTTGTTAAAAGAACTAGAATAATTAAAAAATAATCATAATAGTTTCAAGATTCACAAATGTCTATGTTTTCCCATTGGCAGCTTTGGTTTTAATTGACAGGCTTTTACCAATTAGCTGAAAAGTTTCCTACAAAACTTACACTTGACACCTAGTCTTACATCTATGATGCTTCCACCTATTCCCAGGATTATGCAGCTTCATGTTTCAGTTACAAAACTAATACAACTCTTTTTTCCTGGTTCTTTACAAGCATCCTTTCCACAGTGATGGGTTGGATGCCCAGCCATGTACCTCCCACACTGATCCGGGCTGCTTGCACGAAGCATGGTTTTACAGGAACTTGTTCATTGAATGCATATTAAAAGTATTTGCCATGAAGATTAAGGATTTTTAGTTCATTCATGGGGCAGCTGGTTTCAGTCTTTATTACCTTTACTTCTATTTATTTAAAAAACTCATCTTCTGTTGAACATTATTTAATTTAGTATTCTTTACATATTCTGTATGTATGTACATATCCTATGTATATGTATATGTGTATGTATATGTGTATGTTTGTGTGTATAAATATAGATATGTGTGTATATGCAATCTTCCAAAATACTCCCTGGCACAAGCCCTGTGCTAAAAGGTATCATACTTCTTCCCTAAGTTCATAAGTACTTTATTTAATGTTTATGTTATATATTTTATATATATGTATGTGCATAAATAAAGAGAATAATAAGCTCATCCTCCAAGAATTTAGCAAAAAGGCCTAACTAAATAAAATATTTTCTGCAAAAAATTACATCTAACTCACACACATAGCTGCAGATGTCTAGTTTCATAAGACGTGTTTTTCTAGTAATTTAAGAATTCAGCATGGAGGGAGTTTCTCTCTTAGATGAATACTCTGAGGCAGACACGATATTAAAAGCAAAAAAAGGTAGATTAAATTTTCACTGAGCAGTAGCCTGGAAAGTGTTGAGCTATTGTAGAGGAAACTCAGTATTGCTACAAAAAGGTTATAGTCTTTTGTGTGGCTAGCTATGCTTGTTTCAACAGATCTACTCCAGGGACCTCCTTGGCCCATGAGTTAATAGGGTTGGAAGCATCCCTTTTTTCCAGGCAAAGTAGTGTTGCCCCAAGAAACAGCAAGGGTCTGGGCCTACCAATACCTTTTTCTCTCTCAAAAAATCGTTATTCACTGGTGTAATAAGAAGTCTGATGGAAGCTTTCACTTTAGAGTTCAAATTTTACCTTTGCTTTCCATCTGGAAGCCTCAGTGTGTGTCTCTGCTTCATCCATGCAGGGATCGATTGATAATTTTAGGATCATCTAGATTATCAGAATCAAATGCCTTTTAGTTGATTTATTGCCTATTTTAATCAACAGCTTCACTTGCCACCCAGTAGTGAAAGATTTAGGTACCTAAACAGTACAAGTCACACCAGTCCACAAGAGGAGGTACATGCTCAATCACTAGCTCCAATATAGTCAACGGTGAAAAAAACATAGCTGTTTCCAAATGGGCTCCAAAGCATGGCTTCTTTCCTGAGGTCAAATGTCTAAAATACAGAAGTCCTTTCTTGCTAAAATTAAGGGCAAGAAATATCATTGGAATTTGCGGTAGCCAAATACTTTGGAGTGCTCATCTGAAAAACGAGATATCAAGATCAAAAATCCACCTTTTGTTAATTGAAGTGGAGAAGGCAAAGTAGGTCTTCAGTCTCTCAGGTCTTCCACCCTGCTAGTTTAACCACCAGGTAATAAAGTATTCTGGGGTGTGGTTTTCCTTCTATCTCCTGGATTGATGCTAATATCCTTTGCACAAGTAATTGGATATTCTCTAGACCAGAGACCTAAGCTCCACTCAACTAACTCTTCCATGTAAGCGGCCTTACATAGTCTGTAATACAATAAAAATCTCACAAAAAAAAGAAGGCTTGCGTATGTTATGTTATAATGAGGAATTTTACTATGCATTAAGAGGCATAAGTAATTCAGCTGCAAATATGTTTCTGGGCAGTTAAAATCACAAAGTAGGTGACAAAAAAGTCACACTACTGCCATGCTGGGAACACCACTGTTTTGCGTAATGTGGGCTGGAGAAGCTGATGCCCTGTAATAATGAGTGCCTTTCGGCTAAAGAAAGAAGAGTGCTGTAATTCCAGCCTGAGAACATCAAAGTGTTAAATCTCTCTGTTTCAAATGAAGAATCTAGGTCAATTGTGCGAAGATGGCTATAATTCAAACCACTGTGAAGAATTAGTATCTAAGCCTAGAATAAGCAAATTGCAAGATAGAGAATTCTTAAATTCTTAGCCTTAGTGAGCTTCATCCTAGAATACTTAAAGAATTGGCTGCAGCAATCTCAGAATCATTAGCAGTTTTATTTAAGAAATAGTGGAGAACACACAAAGTGCTGGAACACTAGAAAATCTCATACTTATTTTTTTAAAAAAAAGAAGAGAAAGGATAGATTATTCAGTTTAATTTAAGTATCTGGGAAATACTGGAAATAATGAGCAGATGTTTTTGCAGGATGAATAGATTAACAAACAGTACAGACTATCAGGAGCAGAACAATTTAATTTGCCTCCACAAAATGGTAATGAACTTTCTGGACTGTGTAGTAACAGTAGATACAGAAACATATCTGACTGTAATAAGACTGTGCTATGCACCAAGCAAGTGGGCTAAGAAACCGTAGCCTTGAGAGTATGTGAGAGTATGTGCAAGTTTTTGAGATAAATCTTCCAAGATACTCACAATTTTTTACTCTCCCATGGGAAGAACGAATGAACACAGCATTAGGGAGGACCATTAGAAGAGATAGGCTCTCTTTCTACACATTATAATTTATAGAATCATAGAATGGTTAGGGTTGGAAAGGACCTTAAGATCATCTATTTCCAACCCCCTGCCATGGGCAAAGATGCCCATAGACTCTGTGCGGTGTTGTTTTTAGCCTGTTAACCCTGCATAAAATCCAATTACATGCTTGACTGGAAAAATAGTCAACATTTGATGGTATTAAGAGATGGAAAATCCACCACTACTTTTGTAATTTTTTCTAAAGTTTTAACATTCTTAAGTCTGGAAAGGGAAAAGAGCCCAACCCAGTACAAACCAATCAAATAACATCCCTTCCTCCCAGTCTGCATTATTTCAAGCCTGAATTTCTGTGGATTTAATTTTCAGCTCTTCTTTATTTACTCAGTAAAGAGCCCTTGAGTGACTGACTTTCTCTTTTATTTTTTTCCCAAAGTGTTGATAAATTCTTCTGTTTCTCTCTTTGATATGTAAACAGACAAATTCTTACTGGCAAAGTCTAATCCCAGTCTTTCTGGTGGCTCTTTTTTGTATGCTCTCCAAGTTCTTGACACCCTTTTAAAACTACAGTTACCAGAAGTGGATATGATGCTGTACAATCTTTCTCCCAGTGCTGAATACAAAAGTTAATTTAACTTTCAACTCCTACTCACTGATCTATTTATTTAGCCATGAGCTGCAGAGAAATGAAGTGAACTCTTGCATCATGAATCTGGTTCCCAGTTATTTGAATTGCCTAACCATTTATAAGAACTAGAAGTGCTGCACTGGGTCCATCTGAAAGTCTGTGAAGGCCACTACCACATCTCTGACAGTAGCTAGTCACAGGGTAGCTAGCCACAGAGACTTAAGAAAACACAGAACATGCTTACATTGATCTTTTTCCCAGTACATTTCACAATTTTCAGCAGTTTGCAGTTTAAAGACCTCTTAAATAAAAGGTTGTACCTTTATACTTAATAATTCTTGATAGATTTTTTTTCCCTATGAATTAATCTAATCTGATATTTTCTAGTCACTGGACTGTGAAAAATAGAGAACAATTATTCACTGTTCATCTTCTCCCCACTGATCATGACATTTTATTTCTCTATCATATATCCTTTTAAGTTTCTCTTTTCCAAGATGGATATTCTTAGTCTGCCTTGCTCCATAGATGTCATTTCCTAATTTTGCACATTGATGTCATTTCTGATATGTTTTTCTCTTTCTACTCTTTTATTTTGGAAATGAGGAAAACAAACTGCACATAGGATTCAAGATACAAGTTCTATTTTCAATTTGTTTGACCTGGTATGAGAGCTCTGCAAAAGGACTCAGTATCAAGACTCAGTTACCTAAATTAGGTATATAAATTGACTGGCCAGATTTCCAGAACTGTTGAGTATCCACTGCCTTCCACTGAGGTAGTGGAAACTGTGGTTCTCTCTTCTGAGCATCTAAACCCTGATGTGGACATTGAGCACTTTGGAACTAATTTTTATAATACAAATATATCTTGGAAACAACATGTTTGCCTGAGCAACAAGAGAATGAAAAAATTCCTCTTACTCTCTCACATTTTTTAATGCTGAGGTTAAATATGCAATCATGGAGTGGCAGGAAGAGGGTGTGCAAACTTTCTGCAACTGCATCATTTCATCATCTTTATGAGCAGTGGGGATTATTTTTTTGCAAAGAGCACTATGCATTATGAAAACATCTGATTTTTTGAAACACATTTCCTGGCATCTTAGACTTCAGCAATATTCCTCTTCTTGTGTATTAGTGGGGTTTTTTAGCTTATTTTTCACAATTTCTTGGGGAAATTATGACTAATTATATTTAACTTAGGCTACGTTTATATTGTGCTATCAGGACACAAGACACAGTATCGTAAGTACTGTCCAGAAAAATGAATGCTGTATTGGGAATTCAGAGGCAGGAGTTATGGCCTTAGCCATGCTTTTGAGTTGCTCACAAAGCCTGGGAAAGTGATTAGACTGCCTTATTTTTTAAGGTAAAGACGTGGCTTACATTAATTACATTAAAAGAGGAGAAACTAATGAGGCTGGCAAGGTAGCAGACTGTAAGAGCTGTTTATTCTTACAGGGTACAAGGATGCTTCCTCACACCTTCTTAAGGATATTTCTGATTTTAATTTTAGGGACTTGGAAACAAACATCTTACCTTACTGAAGTCATAGCAAATTTTGCCCTGGATTTCACCAGTGCTGCAGATTCAGCCTGATCCTTATGCAGGCCAAGGAAACACACTCTGGGCACACACTGAAGCAGTTGCATTGCTGTAGCCCTGCAACAACAGTGCAGTGGTGCTCTGGCCAGCAAGGGCTGATATCTGAGAAAGCACCACATTGCAGTGGTTCAGGGAGTCACTGCACCATGGAAGCTACATCAGTGTCAGTGTAGAGGTGCAGGAGTACATCCTGTTCCTTTTGAGGCTCCGGGGGTGAATCTGCCACACTCCTCCTGGTTTGGGCCAAATCCAGAGCCCTCCCTGCAGCAGCTGATCACAGCACTGGGTATTTCTCACAGCAAACAGCTCAGCAGGTTCTGGTTGTGATCAGAATGGTCCCTTGTCCCTCTGAACAGTCCTACTGAACATTCAGTCCCTCTGAACATTAGTCCTACTGTTTTGTGTAGCATAAATGTCACTTTGTATATTGTTTCACAGAATCTAAATTTTCATAGGATAAATAAATTGTCAATGGAACCTTATCTATTGGTAGTGCGGCGCACTTTGCATTCAGTGTTACAAAACAGCCTGGCTGGGCTATGACCATTTGCTTTTGTCAGACCTCTTGAGTCAAGGAAAAATGGAAACAAGCTCACAGATTACTTAGCAATGAATAATACTCCAGATGTTGTTAACCTCATCTTCTGTAGGAGATCAACAGAGGCAGTTGATGGGTGCAGCTATAATATATCTTTACTTTCAAAGGCAAAAAAAAAGAGCTGGCTCTTGTTCAGAAAGAGAGAAAAAAAAGTTATATGAGTGACTTTACTAAAAGAGGCTCATGAAATATTCCCCCTTCAAATTAATCTTACTGAAATCTTAAAAATCAGAGGGGTACAACAGGGTGTTAGGTTAGTAAGCCAGAAGCATTTGCTGTGAACTTCAACTCCCCTTACCACAACTCAAGCCAGAAAACATCTCCAAGCAAGCAGATTTGTATTCTTAAGAGGTTTATAACATGGGTGAAACAGCTATGTGTAAATTTATTCTACGGGAAAAAACAAAAAAATGAAAGAAAGAAACTGCAGCTGCAATCAACCCAGAGACACTGACGCAATAAAATGGAGGGAGAAATGCAGGAGAGAGGAGTCTTGTCAAAGCCCAAACATGCTGCAGAGTGGTGGGGGAAGATACATTCCTCTGCAGAGAAAGAAAACCCTGGGTAGGAATTGCAACATACACCAGCCAAGTGGCAGGTCATCTTTTAAATGGATATTATTTATTCATTAAATAAACCAACTAAATGTTCACCTCACTGAATAGCCATAAGAAACATTTAATTTTTGATACAGAATGATAGTTCAACAGTATAAACCCTGGTCTAGATAATCAATCAGCCAACACAGGCATGCTTAACCAAGTAGGAGAAAGGGACAAAGAAATACCTCCAATCTACCTGCTATTTTCTCCCTAGATGCCTGGGAAATTTGGTAGGCCTTGTCAGCATTCCAGCTTACAAATCCAAGCAAACTCAAAAATCAGATCCTCACATCAAAAATTTCCCATCAGCAGTTCATTTTCCTTTCCTGGAAATCTGAGGCAGAGAGTGGCAGAGGGTGAAAAAAGATGCAAGAATCTTCATGATGATTTTTAAATTGGAAAAGAAAATTATTATATTGAAGAAAAAAAGACCCCGATTGTAGTGAAAATAAGGTGCAGGAAAAATCTCAAAGTTACTGGACCACCCAGCAAGTACCAAACTTAATACTTTCCTTTAAATTCTCCTGGCTTCTTTCCTGGATAGACATGCCACAGGCAGCACACTGAGGCTCTAACAAACCCTCTCCACCCTGCCTTCATGGTCAAAGGCTGATAACCAGCCAGAGCTGATCTGACTCACATTGCAGCAGATGAAGTCCAGAGGGTAACATTAAAAAGCAGCTTCACCTAAGAGAGCACTGCTATTTGAGTACGCAGAGCTTTTTGTTACCTCTGCAGTACAACCACAGGGAAACATCTCTCATCTTACAGAGCAGTTTCCAGCAGAAGAGTAATAAAGTCTATAACACCAGGTGACAGTTGTATATTTATTCCATCATGCCCAAAAGCAGAATTTCAGATATAACAATTCTTCTCTTCGCCTACCCCTGTGCATATCCCATGCCTAGCTTTGAGGCAGCTCTGCTGGCCCTCTGCACCTGAGAAATATTATCTGAAGGCTAGATTTTTTCAGAGCACTGACTCCTGACTTGCTTCTGCTCCGAGGTCATCAGCATTTTTGCTCTCCATCTGAGGCAAGTTGGACAAAATGATAGAAGCACCTGAAAATCTCATTTAGAATCACCTTCTTGCCTAGATTCAGAGATCAATGTAAGCATATTCAATCCATATCTGGTTTTAAGTATGTTTTTCTTCTCTTCCTCACATTCTCTTTACTTTTCCTAGCAGCTATTGCCTGCATTAGGTGTAAAAAAGGACATATTTTTGAAATGTTAGTTCCCCTCCCCCTCTTTCTCTAGGAAACCGGGTTATGAATTTTATTGAAAGAATGGAGATCAGTATTATGACTCCCTCATACATATGAGTATATGTATTATAGCAGCATAGAGTACAATATATGCTATGTAGTGCATTACTCATTGTAGTTTAGACAGTATATGATACATACTATAGAATATTGCGTGTATATATAGCATATATACAATATATATGCATTATATGTACACATGCACATACATAAATAATGTATATTTAGATGAAGGATACAGGATTGCCTATTACATATACAACA
>JANHGB010043929.1:0-31126 GCA_026283785.1 Coracopsis vasa
CGCGGTGGTGCCGGCGGGGATCCGCGCTGCGCCCTCTGCTCCGAGGAGCTGCCCCCGGTGGGCTTCCAGCCGCCGTTTGGTGCCCGCCGGTGGGGCTGCGGGAAGCGCACGTGCGGGTCGGGAACGGGCGGTGTGGTCACCGGGTATCCCGGCGGAGAGGAGCCCCGCTCCGCGTTCCTGTGGGAAGCGGCACGGCTTTGGGACGGTGGCTGGTGCGGAGGGGGCCGCAGCATAGATTGCCGGTTGTGATGCAGACAGGCAGCGGCTGGGCGGGGGGGTTGTTAACAACGGGTGTTGTTATCAGCGTGTGTGCCTGCCGGCTCCAATGCCTCTGCGCCTGTTCAACCCGTGATATTCGGCGAACTGCTTGGAGTTATCGGTAGAGATCCGCAGGAAGGCAGGAAGCATTGATGCGGCTGGGACAGGACAGGAGCCCGGTGTCACGGAGAAAGTTGCCGGGAAGGGAGCCTTGCCGGGATCTGCAGGAGTGGGAAGGTTGGCTTTCGTGAAGATGCTGAAGGAAGGAAGGGAGGTGTTTTCCAGCAACAGAGCTCTGGGGGTTCAGCCAGCTCCGTGCTCTGACAGGCATGTCCCAGGGTCCACAGTGCAAAGCTTTCCCTGTCACATCCGAGCTCAGTAGCGGTTCAAGCTCTTGTCGCTGTGGCTAAGTGTTTCGTCACTGCCGAATGCCGACCTGTCTCAGACTTACTCCGAAGCTGAGGAAAGTTAGCATCTCTAAGTGCTTTGATTCAGGTACTGGGATTGGAGCCGGTTTGTGGATCTGACGCCAGGAGAGACAGAACTGTGTCTGAGTGAAAACCCAGTGTTATTTCCCCTCCCCTCCCCCCGCAAGGCATCTTTCCTAGCTCCAAAACAAACTTCCCTCATAGAAACTTCATAGAATGGTGAGTAATTAGAACATGACAGCTGCAAGTTTCTGCTGCTTCAGGGCAGCAAGGAGGGAGCTGGGTCCTGCTTTGCCAGCTGTAAGCTCCTAGACAGCAGTGGCAGTTGGCTTGGGCTGCGCTTTGAAGTGTGTGATGTCATTATGACCTCATTTCTCTTTTAAAATAAAATATTTTCCTTTTAACGGGAATATCGCCCTGTGTTTGCTCAAGGAGAATGAGTTTCCCTGTCCCATGTTATAGCAGCTGACTGGTTTTGCTTGGGATAGCAAAGGCAAGGTAGAGTTTCTTAGATTACTTGGATTTTGTCATTGCAGTAGAGGATGATGTATAGCCAGGCTGAGCTCAGTCTCTGGGAAGCAGCTCGGGATTTGCTGCCCTCTGTGCAGTACCACTCCTTGGGGCAGATCGGTAGTGTGGGAGCTGCTACCACCCTTGCTCCTAGGCAGGGGGGACCCAGGGACATGGTGTTCCCATAAGGAGAGGGAGCTCTGCGATGTGCAAGGAGCAGCAGCAGCCTTCCTCTCCTCTGAAAGGATCTTCACTGCTTCTGTTCTCCCCTCCCAGCCTGACCTCAGCACTGTCAGTACTGTCCAGTAATGCCGTTGAAAAACAAACATATGAGTGAACCTGTGTGTTTGTTTAAGGAATTAGTACTTACACACCGGGTATGTTTATCTTAATTCCTTAAACAGTCCCCTGCTGGGGATAAACATAAATAGTTTAATTTCCTCAGTACTTCACAAACACTGATTTAAAAGTAAGAGGAGCAAGTGCACTGACTGTGCGTGTTGGCTCATTAAAGCCCTCTAGGAAGTCTCCAAATTGAGCATGTGGCTCCTCTGCGCCAACTGTGTTCCTGTGACTTCCATCAGTGGTTCTCCTCCACCTCCGCCTCCCCGTCCTCTGGAGCCAGCTGGCTCACCTTGACTTTTCCACACTCTCTCACCTTTTCCAAGCAGTCCCTATCTCCAGGAAATCTGAGGCAGGACGAAGAGCAAGGCACTCCTCCAGGTAAGGGTGCTTGCCCGCAGGGGTCTAAGTCCTTTGGGTGAGAACTGTCTGTTCAGACCTGGTGGAAGGGGTTGCCAGATGAATTCAAGGGAGGTGCGGCTTGATGTGGGTCAGAGAACTGCAGGCAGCCTATGGTGAAGGGGGTGCCAAAGAGGAGATTGGAATTCCTCACCTCTCCTCTGAGAGCACCTCAGGTCTCTCCTGCTTTCCACACCCCTGCTCCTGAGCAGGAGGCAATGCCTGGGGGAATGTGGAGGATGAGCGGGAATACAGATCCTGGTGCTGTGATGCACTGGGACAGAGAAAGGAGCTGAGCATCTTGAGGTGAGGATCACAGTGTCCCCTGTGGTGACTCACCACGTTTCTGGCTGTCCCCCCACACTGTAGGAGCAACAAGTGAAGGCTATGGTGTGTATGCTAAGAACATGTGAGGAGGCAACATATTGCCTTGCACATCCAACTGTCACACTACACAATATGGAAATACTCATTGTGGGTTTGCGTTTGGAACCAAAGCTGTTGTGTGAGTGAAAAGGAGGAGAGTGTTGTCCTCCTAGCACTCACTGGTCCACAGGAGCAGAGGAGCGGGGTAGGATTGCTCCATGCATGGTTCACAGACACCCAGCTTGGGTAGATGCAAGTAATCTCAGTGATTTCATTGAGGAGCCACACTGATTTAAACTGCCCAAGGGTATAGCACAAGGACTGCAGTGCTTGTTGGTATAAATACTGAGAATTCTGCATCTGAACATCTGGAGGCACAGTTTGCCAAGTTGATAGAGCCTCTTGTGTCAGGGCATGACAATCACTAAGCTCCTGAGGGTAAAGAAAACCATCCCTCATGGGAAGACTACTAATTAATTATCCATTTATGGCTTCCCTAGCACAGTTGCTGAAAAAGATTGTGGTAAGTGCCAGGTTAGAGACATCCTCTGTTCAGATGCTGTCATTCCTGTGCTTCATTCCTCAGGTTGTCTCTCAAAAGTTTCCATGTCTAAGAAGACCATTACACAAAATTAAATGGTATAGGTGTTTATTTGGAAGCTGGTTGGTTGCTCTAGGAAGCAATGTCTTTCACTCTCAGCACTGCCTAGAAGGATGCTGAGGAGCAGGGGAACCCTTTCTGCTTGCTCTGCACTGACTCCAGATTTTCTCCCTATTGGGCTCAGCTGGTGATGGCAACTTCTGCCTTCAGGCCTGCACTTGTGGCCCACACTTGCCCTCAGCTGTCTTATCACTCATTCATCCTCTGAACTGATAGAGGGAAAAAAGAATGTGTGGCATCATTTCTCACCATGCATGGGTTATGTCTAGGGTGGAAAAGCAGGGTGGTACCTTCAGGTCTCCAGAAGGCTGAATGCCAGCATGTTTTCTGCTCCTGCCTCCTCTGTGTGTGTAGGAATAAAGCCATAAGAAAGGTAAAAGACACATTTGGTTCAGGATGAGCTGCAGCTCTGAGGTTGCTGCCATGTGGGCACCTTGTTGTGGTGCAGTTTATGGGGAAGAGAAGGAAAGTGCTTTGTGGCTTTCACTTCTAATCTCCTTGCACTTCTGTTTCCCGGGGTTCCCTGTTCTCCCTGGTGCATTTTGTTGTGGGGCTGCCTTTTTGTCTGGAAAAGCTGGTGGTTGCCAGCATGATCTAACCTTTGCCTGAGCTGGTGCAGAGGGTGGATCGCCTCCCACAGGAGCCTTCAGGTGTGGGTCAGGAGAAGGGAGCGGGATGAGCCATATGCTTGTTCTCTCAGCTAACATGAAACCAAAACCAGTATGGTCAAAGCAGCTGACTTTAATATGGTCTTGTGTAATTCCATTAGATTTATTTTTATTAGAACAAATAATCTAATTCAGGCTCCTCCTCAACCCTAATGCGTTCGAGTGGCTGCAGACACATGGGTTACAGTGAGACACAGCCAGCAGTGCATGGTGGAGAGCAAATTACTCTGTAAGAAGACAAATTGAACTTTGACAATGTTATGTGATTAGGGGAGCAATTAGAGAGAATAGCTGGAGGTGCACTCACCCAGGGGCTTGTGCGCTGGTGGAGATGGGTGGTGGGGTGGCAGCAGCTCTCCAGGGTGAGTCATCCCTGAGCACAGGGCATAGTGGTGCTGGGGTGCAGTGAGAGCCCACCCGGCTCCTGCCTCCAGACTGGGATGGGAAGGTAATGGTGAAAAGCCGCTTGCTGACCTTCCGCACTGGTGATGCTGGGGTGTTCTTCCCGTGTTCTGATACAGACAGGAGGGTTTGCTTGTTCACAGGTGATCTGGGTTTTACAGAGCCGTGTCTTGGTTGTGCCTGGTGCAGCAGGGGTTGAATCTGGACCTGTTGCACAAAGTTGAGCAGGGAAAGTGGTTTTTTCTGGGTTCTCCCCTTTGCTCCCAAGACCCCTGGATCTGTGTTTCGCAGAACCAAGGCAGGAGTTCCGTGTCCTGCCTTCAGAAAATCTCATCCCCACCTACTCCACCCTGCCCTCATCTCTGTAAGGGTACTCACACCCACAGGATTGTTTAAAGCCTGTGTAGGTGTAAAATCAGTCCTGTGTGGTTCCGCTCGCACATGCACCCATTCCCAGCAGCATCCCCACGCTCCCTCTGGCTCCCTCCACAACTCGGTGCCTGTCTTCTGATCTCTGCCTGGGTGAGAGCCGTATTCAGCCACATGCTACAAAGCTGAATCCGTGATCAGTGGCTACTGTTCTGCATTTGCATTGCAGCAGCACAGCCTACAGCTGCAAGCACCAGAGCAGCAGGGTAAGGACTTCACCCCAGCTGAGAGCGAGTGAAGCAAAGAGCTGGTGTGTGGTGGCAGCAGGGCACTCACTGCTCCATCTGCTCGGGCTCTCTTTGCTCAGAATCACATCGCTGTGAGGCTCATTATTTTCTTTGACTCTTTCCCCCTGTTTCGGTTTGAGATGGCACAGACAAGTTCTGCCCTTATTATAGTTCCCATGGAGACAGGTTTGATGCTGTACATTAAAGGGGGTGAGGCACAGTCAGCTCTTGCCTGGACCAGCAGTTTTCCCATTCATTTGCACTGCATTTCTCCCAGTGGGAACCGATGCTCAGGGTCCCTGTCAGGGTCTTTGTCTTCAGAAACAAAACCCTAAACCATGTATGTCCTCCTCTTGTTCTTTGTGTGATGGGCACTGCAGCGGTGTCTGACTCTTGCTGCTGTTGGGCTCTGGCCTGGGGACACCTATGCTGTGGCTTGTCCTGCCAGGTTTCTACCTTTAAGCTTGTAAATCCTTGCAATGAGTAAATTTCAACATTATCCCTTTCAGCATCTGAGCAGCCACTCTCATAGCATCTATGAAAAGCTCACAATACTGCCTTCAAGTGCAGAAGGGTTAATTTGAATGGCAACAAATGAGTTAATGTATTTTATCGTGTACCATGGCTGCTTTAATATTAGGAAGGTCACAGATACCACTTTTAAAGCCTTTCTCAAAAGTCTGCCTGAGAGGACTTGAAGGATACCGCTGAACATTGGATCCAACAAATGAACTTTTCCATGCATGAGTCTGCTCAGCTGAACAAGAGTGTGTACGACCAGGCCCTTATAGTGAGGTGACTGGCAAGGTGAGATCCAGGCTGGTTTCAAATGGACCACAAAAGCTGGAGAAGAATATTTGTGGATTTTTTAAGTGATTATCAGCAGGATCAGTTAAAACCCTTGTTCTGCAGAGCCCCAGCCACTGCCTGTGGTCTAGCAGTGTCCATGGCACAGGTGATATACTCTGTGTTACTGTGGTATTGCACTGATTTATGCCAGTGAAAGGGGGCTCATGCATGGAAAAACAGATTCCAAAGCTGAAATTCTTGCCCTCCTTGAAGTTGACAGTAGTATTATCGCTAATATAATCTGTGGATTTTTAAAGCTGGGAAAGGACTTCTGTGATTGTCTTGTCTGCTTTCCTGCCTAGAAAAGAAAGACACAAACAAAAGAAAAGTCGTAGTTAAGGAAATGTCTCCATGATTAATTCTAAAATATCAGATGGGGAAAAACAAAAAAGAGATAAACCAGTTGTTTTCTTTAATAATAATAGGAGACAAAAACCCCAACCCCAAGCCCTGCTTAAATGCTCACTTGACTGTGAGGATTTCCAAGCAGCCCATACAACAGTGTCTGGAAGGACAGAATGAAAGGAAATCATTTCAGTGGTTTGACCCCTTCCTGGGGTGAACTCCAGGCTGTTCCTGGGAGTTTTGTTCAGAGAGAAGAGAAGCGATCTTCTTCTGGTTGGTGCAGTGCCAGGTGGAGCATGTATGGGGAGAGAAGAGAGTCAGGGCTCGCTGCTGGAGACCAGCCCTGGCATGCTGCATTGTGCCTTGCTTTGTCAGCACGAATGAGCAGGGCACCTTGGGAAGTGAGGTCCTATTTACCAGGCAGATGAGTAGGGACTGGCAGGAAGGAGAACAGGGGACGCTGTCTTTCTGGTGTGGGAGCGCTCTCAGAGAGGAGCCAGCCTGCAGCCACCCTCTCCATCCTTCCCTCCAGCTGGGCAGCTCCTTTCCTTCCGTGCTTTCCCCATCCCTGGGGCACTTTGTGCCATCATTAACACGGGGCTCAGCTGAATCCTAAACCAAATTTATTACAAATGTGCATATGCTAAACATTAGGTACCAAAAGGTCCAGGTGGACATTTAAAGAAACACCTGCCTGTATTGAATGGATTCCAGGACTTACTCTGAAGCCAGTGTTTTCTGGGATGCAGCCAGGAGAGTTAACTCATTGCCATGGGGATGCTGTCCACTGGAGACATGACCTGCTTGATGTCTTAGGAGGATATCACAGGTCTTTCCTTCCTAACTTTAGGTGAACAACTGGTATCCTGCTAATGCCAGTGAGAGAAACAGGGAACTTTGATTCTTCATCTTCTTGTTTGAAATGTGTCAGGAAGAGCACAGCAGCTTCCCAAGAGAGGTGGGTGCTGTTTGTCCTACAGGACAGCACTCTGCATGCCCACACTGACAGCCAAAGGTGGAGCAGCACAGCATGGTGCTGTGATCTAAAGCCCCAGAGTATGTGTGGGAAACAAAGTTTTCTCGGCTTCCACAGGCTGCACAAAGCAGTGAATACTCGGATGTGCACAGTCTTTGTGCCTGGAGGAGCCGAATAGGGAGGAAGATGGAGGTTGGATGGGGCAGGCAGCAGGTGACTCAATATTTGGGGTTTGTAGCATCCTTCTTAATTTTAAGAGATTTCTAGAAAAAGAAATATTTTCTAGGAAAAAAAGTTTGGGTTTGTGTTGCTTTTTATTTTTTTGAGAAAGGAACATACGGTCAGTGTACTGTGGGACACTTGTAAGGTACAAGAGACTTTTTCACGCTGGACTTGCTTGTGGCATGCAGTGCTATGGATCTGGATGTCACCCCTCTGGATGCCACTCTCTGCCCTCACGCCGAAGAGGGTGGGTGAGAATTCTGTAGAAGTAAATGGGACACCCACTGTGCAAGCACAAAAGAGCCAATTTCTCGATGCCAGTTGCTGCTGGTGGAAGATGAAGTTCTCTTTCCCTCCTCCTCTTTGCCTTCATCCACTTTCCATTCTGGAGTTATCCATGTTCTTGGATCTGACTTTCAGGTCGTGTTGCACATGGAGCTGCTCTCAGACACAGGCAATTCAGCATCTGCAGCTTCAAAAGTCTGTCAGTAGGAGCCAGGCTAAATAATCCACCCTGTCTTTTACTGTAGAGCCATGTGAGAGAAGTGCAAAGTAAGCATCTTGCTTCTGGTATGAATTTAAGAGCCTTGCTGGTCGGGGATAAATCACAGAATCTGATTAAAAACTAATTGCAAAGATGCCTTTTATGATGCATGGCTTTCTGTGCGCTCTGCTCGGCTACATTTTGTTATTGTTTGGATCCCTTCTATTGTAACTGATGAAAGAAAACAACCAGCCCTATCTGCACTTCTGTTTATACTTAATAAAATAAAGCAAGCATTACTTGCTCCGTGATGATTAAAAACTAACCAGGGAAATAGGAAATCAGAAGATGAAGGGAATTTTCTTTCTTCTGCCTATTCAGCTCAGGATTTCCCTGATCCATTGAGTAACCATTACCACTGAAGGAAGTAACTAACTGCTAAAAGAGAGGAGGAAGGTGGACTCTTCATGAGCCAACATGGTGTGAGACCTGTGGGTTACAGTTTGTTGTAAAGTCAGGGCAAAGTGAGTGCAAATATCTGTGAAGATCTATGTGCAAGGTCCTGTGTCCATAGTTGTGATTGTCCTCAGTCTTCCAGGGCCCTTCCCTGGGCAGCTGCTGGAATACCCATCCTAAATGCCGTGCATGCACAAGAGCAATTTCTCTTTGCATCCTCCTTTGTACATGTTAAAATGCTCCAGCAGGGAATATCTCCTTCCTCTGTGGTTCCCTAGAACATCATCTCTTGTCTAGCTCTTTCTTAAACTGTACTGACCTATGAAGGGTATGACATTTTCAGCTCAGTTTTAGGCACTACAGGGACAGCAGGAGGATGAACATGGGCTCTGGTTGCTGGGGACTTTGCAATTCAATGCAACATGCATCTTGGATGTGATGTTTTGGGGGTCATAACTTTGGGCTTTGCTGAGGTCTCTTAGAAATGCTGACATTGGGATTTGGGTTGGTTTTGCCTGGAATAGTTTCTTCAACAGTGACTTTAAAGTGTATATTCTGAAATTATCACAGGGGGAAGAGAGGGGCACAGTGATGTTATACATTACAGTGCCATGACGGTGGGATGCCAGTAAACTGCCCTTAAGTTCACCATAGCATTATCATCTGGTGTATAAAATCTGGTTGGTAAATATACATTGCATGAAAAAAATGTCCTACTCAGCAAACTGTGCTTCCAGTGAATTGCATGGGAGATGTCAAAGAGAATTAGGGCTGTATTAAGGGCTAACTTCTTCAAATTAACTATTTTTTAAAAAGGGATTTGGGTCAGGGACTTTTTTCAGTTTAAGAGCTGGAATCATGAATTTAGAACCGACCAAAAAATGAAGACCTAAAGGTGTTTGCATTTGAAATGGATTAGTGCTAGCTGGCAGCTTGAGCCCTGAAGGCAAACCCAGCTGCAAAATGTGTTATTCCAACCTGCTCTACTCAGATGGGGAGGGAGAGAGCAGAACACTTGAGCATCTTTTTCACTCCTTCCCTCTCTGTTTAATGAAGGTTCACTTTTCCTTGAACTACCAGCTCTTGTTCCATTAAATTTCCTGTGCAAGGGCTCAATTCTGACCCAGGCCTATACTGTTGGGATGCAGCCCACCATCCCTTTGAGCAGGTGATGCTGCTGGAGTCTCCCCATGAGGAACGTGGCAGGGACTGGGATAAACAGGTCTTTGGTGGAGCAGGGAACAACTTTTTTGTTGTTCCCTGACTTTACTTTGCTAAGCCAGAACATTGTCCTGGTTCTGCTTTAAAGCTAACAAGGTTGCAGGGACCAAAAAGGCTCTTGAGCTGCCTTTAAGAGGGGAAAGGATGTTGGGCTAAGGAAGCAAGGCAGGGAAAGCTCCAATGTGCTCCCCGGTATCATTTGCCAAAATGATGGACATCACAATAACTAGGAAAGGTGGTAAATGAAATCACTGATAGCAAATAATGGCAGGGAAATATGCAGGTTAAAGAGGAAATGCTGCATCTCAGTGCCAGGAGATACTCTATTAATACTGAAAAAGATTAGATAGAGGCAAGACTGTTGCGTGTGGATTTTGTTTTGGGCTATTATCCTTCAAGATAGTAAATGAAGGAAAATGACATTTGGCAAATAAATTGGATTTCAGCTCTTGCACCAGACCTCAGGCAGTGCCTTGAAATTTTACCAAAAGACCCAGCTCAGGAAGTTTTCAGCCTGGTTTATAACCTGCAGAGGTGATGAACAAACCTCAAGTGCATGCAGGTCTGGTCAGGGATGGATTCTTATTGCAGTCTAAGTAAGAGACTGGGTAAATAGGGGAAGAGTTGAACTTAACCACAATGTAACAGGAATTAATTCTGTATTGAAAATGGTTTGTCCAAGGGAAAGGCTTGGGGCAGATGGAGGGTCACCAGCAGCCAAGCATTCCTTCTGCATGGCACTTTGAAGATGAGAAGGACTGTGCACAATGGAGTAAGCATGCTTCATTGCTTATTATTAGCAAGAATGATAATGGTAGCAGCAGCTGGACTGCTTCTCTTTGGCTCATCCATGTTTATCCACATTCCAAGAACTCCCTGCCTTACCCTTCTCAGCATCACCACCTGACAGGCAAGCTGTGAGGTATTCTGAGATGTTTGGCTCTGCAGTGTTTCCCAGTCAATTCCTCGCCCTTCCACAGCCACATTCCTTTTCTGTCGCAAACATCAGATCCTTCACTACTCTTTGGGTCCCCGGACATTTACTAAGAGAGCTGTTGTTTATTTAAAAACAAACACACAGAAATATTAGCAACGAGAGCCCAGAACAAGGATCTGATAATAGGGAACCCAAGAGAGACTGAAAGCTCTAATCTTGGCACACAAAAACATTTTTAGGTGATGAAGACTTAAAAATCCCAGCTAAAAACAACAGCAAGAAACGCACCCCAAAGACTTCTGCAAAGAAAAATGGCAAACACAGCACACGCTGATTATCATCCTTCACTGAAGCTCCAGCCCCAGGCAAAAATAGCATCAGGCACGGGATGCTGTGCAGCACAGCCAGCGCTGCACCGAGCAGCCAGCGCAGCGGGGCAGGCCTGCTCAGCTCCACATCACTGCTACCCCTCCAGGTAGTCAGTGTCCCTTGGTAGGGCTGTACAGTGGCAGCCTTGTCCTTCTGTTCCCGGTGGTGCAACCCAGGCTGGATGTGAGGAGCCCCCAGCACTGATGGCAGTCGCTGCAGCATGGCCAAGTGAGGATGCAGAGAGGGAAGATGCATTTCATCTGCCCAGAGCTGCAGTACAAGTAGAGGCATATGGGAGGCTTTCTCCAGCTCTCACTACCCCTTGTCACAGCCCGCACGTGCAGAGGTCTGCCCTGGCCGCTGGCCTGCCAGCCACAAGAGGTTGTCTTCCTCCAGGAGTTCGTGTCCAGCCCATTTCAGATGTCCTTTCATGTCCTCATGAAGCATCCACTGACCTCTGTGTTCCAGGGAGACCTCCCCAGCTTGGCAAAGGGAAGAGGGTATGCATTGCATGGTGGTGGAGCTCATGGAGATACCTGCTTTTAAAGGAGATTTTCGTCTTCCGATTAAATAGGGAAATAAGAGGTGGGTGGACAACACTAAAAAGGACTTATAATTTAAATCCCAGAGAATTTGTATGGGTTGCTGTGAAGCACAGAGCAACATTATTTCCTTCCTTTTATGGCAATGAGATGGATTATCCACACTGCTTGTGGAGACTTCATGGGGAAAGGTCTTCATCCCTTCAGCTTTCCTCTGGCTGTCCCTGTACAAGAGCATTACTTAGACAGTGAAACCCTAGCAAGAGTTTAAATTCTTCTGCCCCCTGCACTTTTTAAACAAGTGAATTAGGATTTCTCTACTACTCGGCTAAAGGAAGGCAGGGGCTCCTTATGTGCTCCACTGCTCTGTTGTTAGTAGGGGAGGCACTGCCAGACTATTTGGAGCCTCTTCTCTTGTAAACTTGTCTCCTCATCTATCTGGCCTTTGAGAGCAATGCTAAGCTATAACAGAAATCATTAGCAGTGCTCGCATTGGTTGAGGAAAGAGTGTGGTCCAAGGAACACTGTCTTCTAAATTCTACAGTAAACAGCTGTATATGAAGTCACATCTTAACGTAGTTATGTGTGGTAAAGCTGTGCTCCCACGTGAGGACAAGTTCAGGCTGATGGCACCCAGTACCCCATCAGAAACGCGAGGCACCAAGTTGTTACATGCCGTCTCTCAGTCATCTGAGTTTGTCAAAACACTCTTAAATGGCGTGGGCTTTGTCCTGGTACTGTATGTGCTGGGTCAGGTGTTGTGTGTCCTCCAGCCAGCCCAGCACTGTGGATGGAGTACAAGGCTGGCGTAAATGTGGTGTCATGTGCCTGGCCATGCAAAGAGGATGAGATCATGGGCTCCTATCTCAACATCAAGATGCCATTTTCACTGGTGGGAGTGTACAGATCTCGCATGAATGAACATGAAGCCACAGTCGTACATCCAGGCTTGATTATAAATACAGACAGTTTTCCTAAACAGATTTTAAGATCGCACTGCGTCAGGATTTCTGCTGAGCTTTCCCTAGCACGTGGCAGGCTTCCCTCTAGGGAATCAACCACGTCTGCAGAAACCTGCCTCTTCCACTGGCATATTGGATGTGCAATGGCCACTGCAGTGTGGTCCATCCGCTTGAATTCAGTCATGAGCCATGAAAACCTGCTGGCAGTCACTGTGAGCCTGTAGCTCTTGGTGACACATCTTCACACCCCGGGTGGCAGAGGTGCACGTGTGTCATGTCAGGAACTGGGTGCAGACAGTCTGCTTCCCATCAGCCCCTGGTGGGGGTCAACCTTATCACAGCCCCAGTGCCCATCTCTCCTGACCAAGAGGTTATGAGAATGGATCGATTGCAAAACTCAGAAATCTCTCTCCTGAGACTTTCTCCAGGACTCACGCTGTATTCATCACAGTAACTGCAGGGGAAGATCCTCACA
Organism: Coracopsis vasa; assembly: GCA_026283785.1. Lineage (NCBI taxonomy): Eukaryota > Metazoa > Chordata > Aves > Psittaciformes > Psittacidae > Coracopsis > Coracopsis vasa. The sequence goes on from JANHGB010043929.1 coordinate 12,529, forward strand.
TAAAGATTGATGGACCTGATGATGATCAGCTGTGCTTAGGCAGGACTGCACAAGAAGTGCATGGAAAAAGATCGGTTAGGAAGGTATTGGATGGGAAAGGGTATGGAAGTTATATACAGAAAGCAGGGAATCAACAAAACCCATCAACTAACGCTGAAAAAAAGCAAGCAAAGCAGCAGCACTCATAGAGAGGAATGTGATTCGCACTCATACAGAGGCCTTCCTTTTATCACTCTTCTCAGGTTTGGGAATTGCATTTTGGGGAAGGTATGGGAGAGATCAGGAGAGCTCTCATAAATCAGCAGGAAAGAAGAGCAGGGCTGGGGCAGGCTGGGCTCCGTGTCAGCTTCAGTGTGGTCAGATTCGTGGTACTGCTTGTCAGAGGTAGGGGTGTGCAGAAAGGAGAGTGATGAACAGATCTCAGTGTCTGTTGGGGGTAGGAAAAGAAGACACAGCAATAAAATGCATCAAGAAAGATTTAGGGTAGACCCTAGAGTGATCCCTGTGTGTACTCCCCCGGAAGACTGCATAAGGAGAACATGGAATCTCCATCCCCAAACGTCATTTACAGCAGGTGAAAATGTAATTGCGTCTGATTAAGCAGCTCCTCAGGGTCTCTTCCAGCCCTTTTTCTTCCTCTGATTTTTCTCTCCATGACCTAAGAATCTGTTTTACAGCCTGAAGAGAAACATGGAGCTGAAACAACTAAATGACAGACCCAGCGGATTTTCTTTGCAGTGGTTTGGTTTTTGGTTTTTTTTCAAGTGACAAATGGAAACTTCCTGTGGGAAAAGTCTGGTTCCAGCGTAATCTGTATTTCTGTGAAAAAGCCAAGATCACAAAGAAAACTCATGGGGAAAAACTGTTTACTTACTGGATCTGCTGACTTGATGGTGATCAGAGGTCTTATTGGATCTGCTAACTTGGTGCTGATGAAAGGTTTTGATGCTGTTTTCCATTAGGAGTTCTTCCTTCAGATCAAAAGCACAGTTAAATATAATAAACCAAAGATACAGATAACAGGGGAGGAGATTGTCTCAGATCAGTGCTTCCTGCTTCCCTGTACAGAGACAGTTTATGCTTGTGCCATGGGTGTTTTTAAAGGTTATGTTGTAACTGCAGGTACTCCTGCTCTCCTCCTGAGTGTATCCAGGATGTATATCCAAATACCTCTTGGTGCTTACTCAGCATATGTTTCCTAGCAGCTTCTCCGCCTGTGAGCCCAGACCTTCCTGGAAGGTAGAGGAGCAAAGATAGACTTAGTGCGTGGTGGGGGTTAATCTTATTTGTGCTGCTCCTTTCCACGGTGGGCTTTGGCAAAGCCAATCTTCATCCTGCCCTCAGCAGGTTGGGACCTGGCTCTGCTGGGAAGCTGGGGCTGCAGGAGCTGCATCAGACATGAGGCTGGTGCAGGGAAAGCTGGGGAAGCAGAGCCTGTGCGTTATTTGTTCAGCCAAGATAAATGCCATGATAAATTGCTTTCCACTTCTCTCTCTCCCTGTAAGATGGATGTATTTTTTCTATGTTCACCACCATTCAGTAAGTAAGACCATGTCTCTAATTTCTATCATTAGCAACGTACATGAAAATGTAAGGTTTTGGGCAGTCACCAATCACACCACTTACTGGTTATTGTAATGTCCCAACACTTTCCCTCCTCCTTCGCCATCCCAAAGCAATTAGTAGGAACTTCAGCTGCTGCCTGAATGGACACATTTTCAGCAATCTTCCTTAATTCTTTATTTACTGTAAAATAAGCAGGGAGAAAAAACGCAAAATCAGTTCCTCTTCTGAAGATGGATTAGTTCTCTCATCACATCTCAGACCAGCTCCCCTGCCCTTTCCCCAACTGTATCTCAGTTTCTGATGAGCTGCGATGAAAAACAGACGGGAAAGCATCTGATTGCTGCCCATGAATTCCTCGAGTGAACTCATTTCAGAGGTAACCAGCGTGACAAAAGTTGAGCTATTTTCAATGAGCTTCCTTTATTAGAGGCAGTGATTTGTACTAAATGAGCTGAAACTTTGCTTCTGGATCATTTATAGCAGGACCTGATGTAATTTCCTGCCACGCAAAGAGAAAATTAAATGCCCAATCTGTTGCTTTTAATGAGGAAGGTTTTTAGCAGTGTGGATGGGATACAGTGAAGCAGTAGAGGGACTGACTGATTGAGGCAGGGAGAAACAGCCCATTGATGGGTGAAGCAAGCTGCTGTCCACTTTATCGGCTGGTATCTCCCTTTTTAAACAGAGCCTTGAACATCACTACTTCAGGAATAAAGTAGTCTCTGCTGTGAGCACAGACATCAAAACCTGGCCTCACAAAAAGGGATCTCAGAATCTCACTGACATTTCCTTTTGATGCTCTGCACAGCCAAGCAAACAGTTCTCGGGGCTGTGCAGTCACAGTTACGCCTGAGGGAGCACCTTCCCCTGCATTCAGAAAACAGAGAGGGGATGGGGAGGAAGATGTCTGTGCCGCTGAAAAGCTTTAAGCCAGCTCTGGATAACTGACAGGCTGACAGGGCTCTTCCCTTCCTGGCTTTCAGCCTGCCCTCCTTACCCTCCACTACCTTCACTCCTCTGCTGGAGTCCAGGCTGGAAGAGGAGCAGCAGGAGGCATGTTCCAAACCCTCCACCAGATCAACAGTTTGTGTTCTTGTAGTGGAATAGCTGAGAGAACTGTATAAAAAATACATAAATGGGTTAAAAACCATCACCCCAGATTGCTGAAGCTCAGAACATTAGTGCCTTTGAAAACCTTTGGTCTGAGCTGTAAAAACCACTGTATCACCATATTGCTGGATAACTTATCTGTGTATGAATGCTTTATGGGTCTTATGTCCTATGTCTCATGGTCATCATGTAAAGGCTGGGGGAGTAATTACTTGTTACCTGTCTTCTTTATTACAGAAGATCCAATCAGTTATAAATCCACATTTAACTTTAACAGCAAACTTGTTACCTGTACTGCTTTTGTATGTGACCAAGAGCCACATGTGTATCCAGAGAAGGCACAGAAATAAAACTGGTTTGGGGAAGCTGGTTCACATGATGCCAACACATTTGGAATCTCCAAGGTTAAGGGTCGGGAGCTGGGGACTAAGGTCCAAAATCCCAATAAAACACATGCACAGATTGTAATATTCCTAAATCCACAGTCCCTGTGGCTGTTAGTCACATGCAAAAGCCCTACCTATAGTTAGCTGCACTGTGGGTGATGTAACTTTGATGACCCATTGTAGTCAGTGTTTACAAATCCTACAAAAATGCTTTCATGCATCAGTAGGGATGTTAGAAAAGGCCTGGGGAAGTCAGGTGTGCAGGAAGGTTTATTACAGAAGATCCAATCAGTTATAAATCCACATTAAACTTTAACAGCAGACAGCGTGACCTCCTCTGTCCCTTCCCAGCCTCTGCTGTAGACCGTATGGTCTTCAGACTCTTTTACTGTTATTTGTCTACCATCACAGTTGTTTTAATTGTATGGGGTCTGTAGGAGCTTCCTGAGCTAGCAGAGTGGGCTATGCTTGTTTAAAGGCAGCTCCATTGTCCATGGAGGTGTAAGGAGGCGCTGTTTGCTGTACCATGGGCAGGAGATAGCTGGTGGGCAGGGCAGGAGCGCTTCCTCTGGGAGGGCACAGGGCTAAAGGCTGCACCCGAGACATGTCCCTGCTGCAGCTGAGATCAACATTCCTGTCTTTTCATTGTCCTGAAAGTCAGTGAGGAACAATTTTGCTAACACAAAAAGCTGAAGCATCTGATTCAGTTTGCTGTATCTTGAGGGGGCTGTTACTTGTGAGCATCTTCCAAAAATCTGGAAGTTTCATGCATTAATATGAATTGATTATGCATCTGAAAAAAGTCATTTGAGAAAGAACAGTATTCATGCATTCTGCCCAGTTTGCCTGCCTATCTTTACTGGGTTACTACTGATTGATTTTTCTGGAAAAATAAAATAAAATTGAGACAAGCAGCTCAGTTACTGTCAAAGTGTTTTAAGCTCCTGAGCACTAGTGGTTTGTTAGGATTCATGGATTCTTTTGTCTTCACTCCTTCCATGCTGCTGAGTACAGAGAACACAACCCGACCTAAGAAACTGATGAATGAGAAATGATGAATATCAACGCTTAAGTGAATATGTAGTGCTTTGTATTCACACAAACCTTTTGTGATGAATACATGACATTAACATCTATGATTATGATAAAAAAGTCAGTAAGTTGATACCAGCACTCAAAAATCTGTGAGCTATGAGAGTTTCTAAGGGATTTACAGAGAGGTTATGGCCATAGCACTGTTTGCTGGATCTCTCATGCTGTTGGAAATCATATTTAATTCTAATGAAGGAAACAGGAAAATCGATGTAGTGGGAGAACCAACACTAGAGTTAAGATTTTTATTTGTTTTTTCTCAGGAATAATTTCTTGAAAAGGCAAGTTAGGAACCACTGACAAAGTGCAGTACTGCTAGAGCCAAGAGGTTTTAGGGTAAAATAAACTCTAAGGAGAAAAGTATGTGATGATAAATGTATGTGTATGGAAGGATCTTAAAGGATTGCTGAGAGCAAACAGCTTGTGTGCTGCTCAGGGACAGAAGTGATGGGAGAAGATTCCAGAGGAGCATAGATCAGACTTTCCTTGGATCCTGGAGAAAATGACAAGACTCATACTGAAGAGTTTTCCCAGGAATGACAAATAGGAAGGATAAAAAGACAGAAATGATAAATTATTAGTCTTGCATGACCATGAAAGTTTGCTTGGCTTGGAAATAATTTTTACTGATGGTCATTTTGCCTATGTTTCCCATTGAGAGACCATAAACTTGTGTCATGAACGTATAACAAGCCTTATGTGACCTTCTCCTCCTTTTTTGAGATTGTAAGGAAGAGGTGGCAGTTTTGGACCTGGTATCTAGTAGTGAGATGTGAGAGCACGGTCACTGGAGGGCTGCCATCTCCCGCTGCACTTGGCAAATCCTTCGTAGAGTATATCTGTTTCTTGACCCTCATTCAACCCTTCTGCGAGGTCTGGTGTTTTCTATTCTATAGCAGGGACCCAGCCAACTTGTGGAAGCTGATGGCAGTGTTTCCACCACCTTGGCTGGGAAGGGGGTGTTCAGCTTTTCTTGCTGACTTCGTGATGAATGGTACAACCCAAGGTGAAACTATCTTTTGAACTTAGACTCTGGGAAACAGCTAGTGAGCCCCAAGAAGGGTCTGGTTGCATACTGCAAACAAGCCGTCCAAGGGTGTACCCTAGCATCAGGATCTACCACCTTTTCAGGTGTTGCTGTACCAGGACACAAAACCAGAAGAGCAGGAGAGATTCAGCAAGCTTTATGAAATATAAACCCAACCATATTCTGTATGCTTGAAGGAATTGTTCATGAAGGCAATCTCCTTGAGGTTTTTTATCCAATCTCATGCTTTTCAAATGCAGTGTGAGTCCTTCTACCATGGCACAGCATTACCCCTGAGAGCTCATTAGCCTGTGCATGTAATGGAGATTCTGGAAGTATGATGGACTTTGAGAAAATGGTGGGGTTTGGGGAGGATTAAGCTTTTTCCCCTTTGCGTATGCTGTTGTGAAGAAACACTTTTCCTCCATGGTTTTTTGGGTTTTCCATCCATGAGTTTTGGCAGGTCTTTAGGGCACAGGAAATTGAGGACACTGCCAAGTGCATATGGATTTAGTTTGTCATGCTGCCACTCACATGTGTGTTCCTCAGGCTCCAGGTGTGTAGGAATGTGCATGTAGAAACAACAGTCATGGTACTTCAGATCGGAGACCAGCAAATACAGTTGGCATAGGCTGCTGAGACACTCTCCTGTTAGGAATGGTACTTCTAGCTCCGTGGTCTGCTGCCCTGTTTAGACCGATGGTGAGACATTTGGTCCTACCTGAAGCTCAGGTGAAGTTCTAAGCTGCCATAGCTTTAGAATGCAAGTATTTTCCTCGTGCTTTTGTTTTCCATAAGATTGTCCAAGGAACACAAGAAACGTCCTGTTCTCCTGGTATTGGACAAATACAATTCCATTGCTTAGTGTAGTGATCCTGTTTGCTTAAACGGGAAATAAATCTTAGTTAAAAGCCTTCTATGCTGTTGTTTTAGAGCAATCCTCCTCCAAAAAAAAGTTGCTGTCCAGAAGATAGAAGTTAAATTATATTTAATAACAGAAATTTACAAAGCCTTATAAAAGCTTTTTAAGTTAGACAAGTGTTAGGAGCCATAACCCTTCCAAAGCACAAGCTAATTTGCCTACAGAATGAATAAACATTTTAACAGTTACAGCCATCAAGAGCTGCGCTAGTATTTAGTCTGTTTATAGTTGTTTGATCAGATGGTGTTGAATTTGGAAAGATTTTGCTCGATGCAGCAGGGTAAGTTATAGCTGCCACGTGGCTGGAGGGTGTGAGCTGTATGGCAATCAGACAGCAAACCAAGAATGATAAATCCCAGTTGTACAGTGGGAGAAGGCTTTGGTAGTTTATTCTGGCATCCCGTACTCTTGACACTGGGTGACAGTTCAACACAGAGATTTAATGCCGCACCTCAGCATTGCAGGAGAGAGAAGTTCTGATCTTTTGGGTCAGTGACAGGCCCAGACATGGGAACCATACCTGAACTGCCCAGGAGCCAGATATTAAACTCAGCTGATCTAGAGGGTGTTAATAAAACTGTTCTGCAACTGTGGCATCTAAGTTTCCATAGTTGATCATCAGAAAACATGTCCAGCAGGTGACTTAAGGCTGCTCCAAAATGTGGAATCCTGCTTGATACTCATGAAAGGAGATGATGTTACCTGATGGTAATGCAGATGTTGTGCAGGCTCAGAACACGGAAAAGCTGATTTCTAATTCCAGTTCTATTCCAGCTGGAATTTGTAGTCCTTGTTATGACCTTTAACCTCCTTGTGTCTGGGTTTCTCCTAATCCATGTGAATGCAGTACTGTTAACTTCCTTCACTTGCTAATTGTGTGGAGAAGTTCCTTTCTGTAATCCTGAAAGTAGTTTAAAATGTTTATGATTGTCATTATGCTTTCGGTGGTGCTGGAAATAGGAAGAACAGGACAGGACAGAATAGAACAGAACAGAATAGAATCATTTCATCCCATTTAGACTAGAAGAATGAGGTTATGAAACAGCCAGGATGTGGAGGACAGGATGGAGAGGAGCTGTACCTGGTTTGCCTCTACAGCTCTTCAGGAGAGCATTGCTTTTGTTTATACTTTTGAACCTATTCTTATGTTTCTTCATTTCTTTTAAACACTGTGGTTCCCTCTCAGATGATTTATTTGGACACATGAGAAAAAGATTGCAGCAACTGAATGGAGGTGGCTGGCATAGGTTGGCTCCAGGGCGGCCAGGCATGAGATGTGTGTGGTCCCAAAGCTGCCTCGCTCTACTGGTACAAACATACCTGAGAGGGAGGTCTTAGTGAGTGCCTCCGAAGCTTCAAGACTGAGCTGATGTAATCTCATGGGCTTGAAGCATCGTCAGAGCTAACAGAACCATGCAGGCACTCTGTGTTCTGCACTTAGCTGTGTGGGCAGCGAAGCGGTAGTGGGATAGACATGGGCAGCTGGGGGTGTAGCTGGAGTAGATGCTGTGCCAGGTCGTGCCCAGCTGTACATCTTGGAGCAAACAGAACACACCGAGGGCAGCTCAGTGCGCACCCAGGACAGCCCTGGGCTCACCCAGGACAGCACATGCAGCTACTTCTCTTGCACTGACATCACTGGGCTTTTCATGCTATAAACAACACTTCTCCTTGCAGACAGATTTGTAACTTTCCCCTCTTGTACTTTATACAAAACAAGGAAATAGGTTTTTAAATTTCAGTTTATAATAACACTTGTTTAAGATCTCTATATTTAAGCTGGCTGAAGGTCAAATGAATGGTGCTAACAGTGCAAGCTAAAATCAAAGCCCTCAGTTCTGCTTCACACAAGCAGCATAGCATGATGAAGGAGCAGTAGATGTTATGGGAACTCTAAAATAAAGGTCTCTGCCTGGGCCACTTTCATGGAGGACTTACAGGTTCCCTTAGAGCCCTCTTCAGGCCTGATTTGCTGCCTGGCCTGTGTGGTTCCTGGTGCTTCAAGGATGCCAAGGCTGCATTAAGCACTGTCATCCCTAGCTTTTGATTCAGATGGATGAAAAAGATGAAAGGGGAAATAGGCACTGAATACATAAACTACTTTCCTAAGGGTGCAGGAGAACCACAAGATAGATATATTGTGATAAACCTGTCCTGATAATAGCAGGTGATGGAGGGAGGAGGAAGGAATTACCTATCTTAAAAGTGGCTTAGCCACTTTTTGGCAGCAGCAGTTCTTGGCCATGTGTAAGGAAGGTGCACATGCAAACCCTTCATTTTCATTCTTTCCCTGTGGTTCTTCCTCTTGTGTCCCACCTCTGCTTGCACCCATATGCTAAAGAAGACAGGGACTCCAGATTTCCCATTCACACCATGTGAACCAAACCCCCACTCAATTTCCCTTCCAGCCTTGGGAAACACATCCAGGGAGCGAGGATAGAAATTCCTCTCAAGTAATTATCTGGTTTTGTTTCAACAACAGAGAAATTTCTTTCCTCATATCCAGGCTGTGTTGTGGACCCTTAAATACTGCAGCTTTGGATGGAAGGAGTCTGGCAGACACATCTGGATCTTGTTTCCCAGCAAGAACATTTATTTTTGGCCAATTTAGTACTTTGCAACTTCTTAGGACAAGTAGGTTTCTTTATTTGCTTTATGATGGGCTGTGTAAGGATGAGTAAAAGTTGATTATTTCACTAGTGAAGAAAATAAAATATAAAAAAAGATCTTTTGGCAAACACCCACATGGAAGTTTTTAAAAGCAGTCTCAAAATACTAAACTGCATCTGTAGGCTGCAGCTACTCCACCACCGTGTATCTCTGTACTCCATAAAGGGAGTACAGAATGACAGGAAACCACAGTAGCAACTTTTAAAAGCCACTTTTTGTGCTTTTATAAATAGCTACACAATTTGCAGAGCAGTGCTGTATTGTGCCCATGCACTGCTATACTTGCTGTACTGCCACTGGAAACAGCAAGGAGGAAATCATAGACTGGAGCATGGTACAGCTGTGCTGGGCAAGGTGTGAATTCCCCTCTGCATCTTCTTTTGCTTTGCTGTTCCTGGAGCACAATTCAGAGTCTCTGCAGTTGTTCAGAGCTGGTCACACTTAGACCCCAGCTGATACTACAGCAATTTTTATTACATTTCATGGGACATATGAGTCGCACGCCGTTGATTCCTTTGCCCAGTTGTATTGCCTTAGTGACTAAACCAGGTTTTCATTGCTAGTCGTTGCCATTGCAAATTAAAAAAATAATAAGTAATGCACATTATTCAGTTAAAAATCTGCTGTTCCCATGAGCTTTCTTAAAGGGTAATTGATTTTCTAGAGTATTTACAGTGGTAGCTCTAAGTGCCAGAAATCAGAGATTCTTTGTGCTTGAGAATAAACAGTGGAAATTTCAAATCTTCTCATAAGAAACATGAGAATTGCAAAATGATTTTTTAGAAGTCTTTTCCAGAAGTTCAATATTAAATGGAGTGTGGCAGTCATCCCTGCTTGGATGGTGAGGAATGGGAGACTGGGCATCGAGAAGTGGTGGCCAAGCAGAATCAGGGTTTTTCAGTCTCCTGGCAGTGGTAGTATCAGAGAGAATGAATGTGAGCTGAACCTTCCAGCCTCCACAGGAGATGGTCCAGAAAGGCTGCGATCCTTCAATCTGGGCATGTCACTAGGGAGAGTGGCTGGAAAGCATGCAGGACTGGACCCGCCAGTCGGTTTTCCCAAATCAACAGTTTTCCCAAAGTGCGTATGATGGGATGGAACATCTGGTGTTTGACGATACTGGCACATTGCCTCTAAAACATCATGTTCGGAACCCCGCAGCCTGCTCCCAGACCTGCAGATCCTCAGCACTTCCCTTGCGGCCGCATTGGTCTGTAGTTCCAGCTCTGAGGACTTCAGCTGGGCTGGCCATTTGTCGGCCAAGGCAGTGGCTGTCCTGCTGTGCTGGTCCCCTTGCTGTTAGGGTGCGAAGCAGGGCTGCCCACCCACCAGGTCTGATTTGAGCCACTGGTGCCACTGGGGATTGCTTACAGCTTCCAGTCGAGGCTAACTGGGAAATCAGATCTGTAAACACAGCCAGAGGAGAGTGGATATTATTTATTTAGCGTGATAACAAAACAGCGGTGGGTTAGTCAAACAGTAATTAGCAACAGGTCATGCTATAATTAGAGAGTCTATTGCTGTGGGTTACCTCTTACTGAATGCCACCAGTAAGTCATCAAGTATTTGGAGTTAGTAGGGGATTAGTTTAGGATGCAAGTGCTTTCATGCAGTTAGGACTATTTGGGAACATGCAGATCTTTTTCTTTGCCTCCCTTTATCCTAGCAATTAACATAACACAAGGCTCTGAAGTGGCACTTGCTTCTCTCTTACTTGCATGAAATCTTGAACAAAAGCTCCAAACAGTTCTCTTGAGTGATTAAATCTCATCTGAAAGAGCTTGAAGTCTCAAGGGGTACAAGGAGTAATTATTTTCTCTCTTACAGAAGAGGGGAAAGGAAAGTTCTGCTCTTCAAGCACAGGTTTGTATTTTACATATGCCTTTTTTTTTTCCTTCTTCTTGCTATTTTAGGAATCAAGTTTCCATAATACTATTGTCTGAACATCAGAAGTTTCTCTTACTTAGACAGGCTGTGAGATTCTGGCGCCTCATATGTGAAAGGAAAGAAAATACTTCAATCAGTTAACTGCATTCACAGGTTTTTGCTGAATCTTCCTTCCACTGAATGACTTGCTGTGTTTAAAGAATGGAGGACTGAAATCAGTGACTAGAGATGGCAAATAACTACTAGATAAATGCCACGCACATCAGTCTTGGATACATTACTCAATCTTCACACCCTTGGATGCTTCTGCAATGCCTTCACATTGCAATTTCATCCTTTCAGTCATAGCTTTCCCCTCCATTAGCCTGGCTGTCTGGGGAAGCTCCCGTTTCTGCTCTCTGTTCATCAGCTCAGCTCACAGACTTTGCCTCCTGATAGGAGTGTTTGGTCATGCTGTGCTGCTTGACTGCGGCAGTCAGAATAAGTACAAGTCAAATATATGCATCTTCTTGCTTGTCTGAATTTGTCTGGTTTCAGCTTTCAGCCCCTAGAACATCTGGCATTGGAATTGTCCTTGACTACTTGCAGGACATGCTGAAGTCCTTTTTCAGCCTCTTCTGGGATAAACAAAATAGATTACTCTCCAGAAGCATCCTATGGTAAAAACACCTCTTCCAGTTATTTCACAAGGCTCACGGCTTTTCTCCTATTTATTTCCAGCTTTCCAACATCTTTCCTGTGTGTCAGCTTCAGAGTGGAGTAAGATACCATAGCAGCCTTTTACCTGCTTTCTCATTCGAGATTCTTCTGATAATTATGCTAGCCACAAGAGTCAGTAGGCACTTGCATTTTGCAGATGATGAGTAGGGGCCTTATTTCCTTCTCAGAGCTGTCTCTTTCCAAGGCCAAAAATGTCTCTGTCCTGTAAATAGTTCCTTTATTTTGGCTTTCAAATATGTTGCCTCACCTTGGCTGTCCTGAAATGCATACTGTTTTCTTGCAAAATGTATCCAAGCAATCCGGGTTGCTCAGTATCAGTATGCTGCCCGTTAAATTTATCAATTCCCCCGATCTTGGTCACCAGCGAACTCTTAAGTGATAATTTCAAGGGACTTTTTCTTGATGTAAGTAGAAATCTTAGATTCCCAGGGGACCATGCTAAATCCAGAATTGTTAGGCAGTATTTACATGTTTGTGTGTACATTTGAGACCCCTCGCTCTACTGGGTTTAGCTCTGCTCAGGAGTCTTGTATGGAGTTGGTATTGCCCTTGCTTCCCTATCAAAACCTCATGTAATACCAAATAAAATGCTTTGCTGAACTCAGAGAATACAGCAAGTTATTACAGCAATATTATCATTGATTATCACTGAAAATATCAAGATGGCAAATTTATTCTCCTCTAATCCACACTGATTTGCCAGATTCTGTTCCCCATCTTTAATTCCTGATGAATTGTATTCTATATGAGCCATTTTATTACTGTGCTAGAAAGCGAGCTTGGATTGATAGTCTTATAATTACTTAGATTGTCCACTTGATTCTTTTAAAATATTGGTGCATTTTTTGGTTAACTTTGACTGTCCAAGTTTACTGGAAATCAAGATCCACCATGTGTAAAGCTCTTTGCCCAGCTCTCTAAAAAGTCTTTTCTTTAAAAGGTGCCATTATCTGGACTTGATAATTTTGAAGTGTCTAGCACTAGCAACTGCTGCTTAACCTTTTGTTTAATATTTGCGGGGATGGAAAAGCTCATCAGCACATAATACGTTTCCCCAAAATAGAACAGAAGTGTTTATTAGAGGTGTCTGCTTTTCCTGAATCCTGGTCAACAGCTCTACCATTTTCCAGCTGATCAACCTCACTTTCCATTTTTCTTTTCTTCCCAATATGCTCAAAATCCACCTCTTCTGCTGCCTACAGATTTGTGTACAACTGTTCCTGCTTTCTGACCATTCCCAAGCTTTTCTATGTATCCACACCTACCAGCTTTCCTGTTCTTCTCATAGCAGTGTTTTTTGAATATACTACCCAGCTATGACATCTGGCCCATGCTTCCCTGTGGGACTGTTGGCATGGAGGCTTCTCTGTGCTGCAGGTCTGTGACCTGGTGGTTATCGCTCTCTTCTGTTTACATCCTTCCTTCTGTTCTAGCTCACGGTTTTCACCTATGTTAAAACCATTAGATATTGTCTAAACTCTTCAATGCACACACAATGTCTCTTCATATATTCCTACTTTGGCTTTTCTTCTGTTTGCTTCTCAGAAATACAGAGAGCTGCCATGATCACCATTTCTTAATGCCATAAGCATTTCCTCTTAGTGTAGCACCCTCATGTCCCATGTAGAAGTCTTAGGCCAAATGTACTCACCCTCATCAGGATGAGGGAACAACCCACAGAGCCAGCCACATCTGTCGAGTTGAATCCTGATTCAGGGTAATTGCTCTTTCAGCACATCTCATCCTCAGTAGGGTGTTCATTCAACAGACCCTCCAGGGGTAAAGCCTTCTGCATTCATGTCCTGCCAAATTTTCAGCTCTTTCCTTTGGGGATTTGCTGATTCCTTGCAGAGCAGGAATCAGGGGGTTGAGGAAACCTGCAATGAAAGTGAGATGCGATTATCACTCTTTACCCAATGGCATGGGGTGCATTGCAGACAGCCTGACAGAAACCAGCCTGAGAACATTTTTCAGGGAGTAGCTGCCTGAAATGAGCAGAATTTGAAAAATGCACTTGTTCAAAGTGTGTGTCCTGGTGGAAATAACTGTTCTCAGGAAAGCATTGAAACTGAGCCACATGACATTTCATAGCAGCCAGGTGCCTGGTGCCAGACACAATTAGCGTCTGGACAGCTTGTTTTACCTGGAGAGTCTGGCTGATGAGAATTCACAGTCTACCTAAAGCATGTACTGTCATTCTTTGTTTGGAAACAGCCATTTGAAAGCAGCTTGCCCTATGAGCTCTTGCATCCTTTTTACCCTTCCCATCAGGAGTGCCATAAGACTCACTGCTTTAGCCCACGAAAAAATGACCTTTTGGGCCAACCCTCAAGGTCTCATAGCTTCAAGTTTATTTTGGTTCCTTCACTTTTAATGACCTGAGGAAGATTCAGTGAGTTGGTAATTTAATTTAAAGAAAGCTGAAAACATCAGCAGCTGCTTGGAATGTGCTGAGCTCAGCATAGTTTGGCAGGGAAAAACACTTCCTCCACATGCATGCTTCCTAAACAGGGGAGCACCAGACCCAACTTCTGCTCAACCCCTGCCAGCACAGCTGCTGGACCCACCCTGCCCTGATTTACAAGTATCTGCTCTGGGATGCTATCACCTATTGCTTCCACTTGGGATGATGAGCCTGGGAACTCATCAGCTGCAGCTGGGATACAGGCTCTTGTTTAAGTCCCATTGCCCTGGATGGCTGTTAGTAGTGCAGGGTATTGGTGTGAGTACTGGCACAGCATGGTTAAGTGTTGAGCCCACTGTGGTTGTTTGAACTGCTTTCTGGCAAGCAAAATTGCATATTCCAGTTGTTCCCCTCTGACCACACCAGAGAAGGTCACTGCTTTACTGCTGCAGTATGTAAGTACCTACAATCATCTCAAAGTAGTTCTGCTGCTGTGAAATATTTAGAGCAAACTCTTGTGTAGAGCCTCTGTGCTGAGAACGTATTATAACACGTTCCCTCTCGCATCATCTCCATCTTTCAAAAAAGTAATTAATTAATTAACCTTTTGACTTTCCTTGATGGTATCAGCTCAACTAGGAAAGATGATGGCTGTGCACTTCATATGTTCTGTGTGGATCTGGAGAGCCGTGCAGTCTCTAGGGGACTGTGATTATTTTAGCTTGCTGCACAACTAACTAGCTTTTTGAAGTGAGCCAGAGGCAGATCAGGTTTAAGATGAACGTACTTTGACAGTTTTCTCCCCAGAAGCTGTCATCCTTTAATGGAGTGTGAAGAAATGGCAGCAGAGCCATTAGTCAGGTTGGTTACATGTATCTGCAGTTGGGAGCCCTGGGGATTTTGTATCTGCTTCATTTTCTAAAACACCCCCTGGAGTCACAGCGTTTCTACCCCAGTGCAGGGGCAGCAGAAACCTGGCTGTGGTCTGCCTCTGGCAATCAAGAAAGTTGATGAGAGAGTGTGAATGTGATACAATGAGTTAAACTGTGTGGGATGTGAATGTGATGCAATGAGTTAAACCAGTGCCCTTGCTCAGAGATGTGTCTATTGGTAATAGCTTCACACTTGCATTAGTTTATTTGTCTTACACACACACACACACACACACACACACACACAATGTATAGAGAGTTTGGGAGGGGATTTGTTTGGGGGTTTTTTTGTTGCAAGGATAGTGCTTGTGTCAGGGCAGGTCTGTTGGCACCCTTGAGCAGGAGAGGGTAAGGTCTGTGTCTGCAGGCTTTCATGCCATGGGCTATAAGTTTCCAGTTAAGTCTGTGATATGTCCTCTGCTGCAAAGGTATTTAGGCAGATATACCTCAGAACTTCCCATCAGTCAGTTTAGTCAGACAGAAGTAACAAGGAATCTTTAATGCCTGAGATCTGAAGCTTCATCTAAATCCTTTACACAGCTGAAATCACAGAAGATGTAATTCAGCACAACCCTACTGATTTCCTAGTTTTAGTTATACATGAGTAATTACAACACAGATACCTGGGCCAGGAAATACTCTTGTTTCTGCTGAAGTCCAGGGATTGTAGAACCATAAACACAGTGGCTTGGTGTGTGTGTTGGCGTTGGGCTTCAAAGCAGGAGGTTATTTCCTGCTTGCGTTTCACAGGCTGCAAAACCATCTTATGGCAGCAATAAAAACAAAGCAGAGGAATTTTATTCTAACACAATAAAGTTATTGTCATGCATGACCTCCAGATGGGGAGTGGAACATACCCACCACACAATGACCCGTGTAGGAAATCAGGCAGGAGTTGAAGGTAGTGCAGAAGATGAGTTAAGCTCTAGTCCCTCTGTGCTATGAATGAATCACGGTGCCTGCAGTGCGGTGGCAGCCTCGGAGGGCTCCTCTCTGCAGAGCACGATGAGGAATCTCTTCTGGCTTGCTCATCTGCTTTGACTCATGATTCTTCTCTTTGGCCTGGGTGATGCAGTGTTACCCAAAAAGGTTTGCAGGCAGGATGGGAATCCAAACAAGGAACAAAATAGGTGAAAAAGGTTCTCCTGCACAGCAGGCAAAGCAGAGAATAGTATCACGATTGCTGGGATTGACTCCAAGCTCTCCTTGTGACATTTCAACACTCAGTGGCAGGAGGGAGTGGATGCTTTCACTGCTCTTTCCCTTGGCTGTCTCAAGGTGGCAACTACCAGCGTGTACTCATTAGCAATGCTTAGAACATCACAGCAGTGTCTCTGTGATAAGATGAATGCCTATGGTAATGTGCATTTTCCATGGGTAATTTTCTGTTTGCTTTGGGGCAGGTTACCTTTTTAAACAAGAGGTTGGAGCCTTAGACTGTTGTAAATGAGAGGATTGCCATGGAGTGACACAGTGGCTGCCAATCATTGCCTGCAGTGTTCTTGTTGGGGTATGGGTTAACCTCTGCCACAAGACCACTAGCACTTGTCTCTAAAGTTTGTTTGCAGTAGGAGGGCACTATACTGGCTAGTAATTTATTAGAGAATTGATAAAAGCAAGGATTCTGGGTAAAACATAGAGCTGTCTGTAGAGGCAGAGCTGAGTTAGGGATGGTGCTGGGCGTCCTGTAGCTGCCGGTTACCTTCGGTACCATTACACCATGTCAAAGCTGAAGGATTTCGATATTTACTAGCATTTATAGGGTACATTTCCCTGCTGCATAAACAAAGTAAGTTTATTTGACTGCAGGCATAGAAAACACAGCTGGTACCTTTCTAGGACATTGGTCTCCATACCCGGGTTTGTGCTGGTGGAGAACAAGAGTAGCTGGAAGGTGTTTTCTAGGGAGGGAAAGTTTACAGTGAATTATGGGGAAGTTTTATGACCTGTGAGCAAAAAGGAAATATGGTAGCTCCGTACAAATCCCTATCAAACACATATGGGTTCCAGTCCTTTGTGCTGATAAGGAGCACTAACCTTGTGGCTTGTCCCACAAACCCATTTGTGACAGTGTCATGGAAATCGTGCCCGCCTGTGTTTCTGCCCACGCTTCTGATGCACTTGCTGGGCTCGCCCACCCTTCTTGCCTTCATTTGTTAATCGATATCCCTAACTGTATCTTGGTCTTTTAAAAAGACCCATGGTCTCATGCTGATGTTTCTCTTGGCTCCCTATGCTGAAGGTTTGATATTGCAGTCACAGACTTGGAGCATTTTGGTTACTAACTGATTGTAACTGCTAAAGGTGAGAACAGTGAGTTGTGAAATTCCATAATACCACTGTTATGGTAAATAACCCCTCAGGTTTTATAGCTGCTTTCTCTCCTCAAACCTCTTATAAAAATGTAGCATGGTATAGACAAGGATCTCATACAGATGTCTCTGCACTGGAACAAAGTCACCCTTGAATAGCCCATAGAAGCTTTACTGCTGTAAATATCTGGTCCAAGAGAGCAGGTAGGCAGAATTGCTTCCATGTACCCTTTCTAAGGGTACATCCCCTTATATTGTGCTATCTGTTAGTATTTTTTTGGTACTCAAATATGGAATCTAAACTTCTGTTTTCTAAAGTGCAGAATAGCTTGGTGTGAGGTTGAGAAGGCACAGAGGTTATAGCTGAAGGCCAGATTGACATAAGGAAAAGCCTGCCTGTTTGCAAACAGGAGAGCACGGGGTGCTGGCTTCTGCTGTGACCCATGTGCTACCTGGGACTCTTGTGTCCTTCGGGAGCACGAGCCCGTTAAACTCAGTGCGTGTGGTTCGGGTTGTCAAGCCACAGGCTCTCTCTATGAAATTAAATGGCTTTTTTGAAAAGTAACTCTTCAGTGAAAAGAATTTCTTATGTCTACTGCAGGTGATGTTGTGCCTATACTCTTATTTTTTGTTTAAGTGCCGTATTTTGACCTGCTGGAATGCTACTTGAT
Source organism: Coracopsis vasa (assembly GCA_026283785.1). Lineage (NCBI taxonomy): Eukaryota > Metazoa > Chordata > Aves > Psittaciformes > Psittacidae > Coracopsis > Coracopsis vasa. Next base: position 30,228 of record JANHGB010043929.1, read on the forward strand.
TAAAACCAGTCCAGCGCTCTGTCTCTGCTGACAACCAAGAGACTTCTTATCAGCTTTGTCCATTGTGGGGAGAAAAGAGACACCAGTGACAGAGAAGGCAAGAAGTGCTGTGGGAAGGGGCAGTGCCTTTAGCAGAAACGGGTGGTGAAAATGGAGCTATTTTATCTGGGAACGAAGAAGTTGGATCACTGGTATTCCCTACTCTTCAAGTGTTGTCATGGGCAGGATATTCTCTTAGAGCACTTGGAGGGTTTTGAACTGCTCTGCAGTGATGAGCTAGAGATTATCTTTGGGTTGAGGTGACTGTCACTTCATAGCATCAGTTTAATGTGGTCTTTGAAGGTCTTGTCTGGTTAGCCTTTGCTAGCAGCTTCTCTTTCTCTGATAATGATGAAGATGGAGCTACTGTAGAAACCACAGCCCCAGATGTGAAATATGGTTGGAATTGAGAAACTGCTTTTTCTTTTTTTTTACCTTGCATTTATAAAGAGAAGAGTGAAGTTGGAGAACTGCACTGAGAAGTCCAATTCTTCATGGACAGCATGAGAGACTCAGAAACTGAATATACGGGATTTTTTTTTATATCTCGCTCCCTCCTCTGTGGTGCAGTAGAGCAGAAGGAACAGTATGATACCAGTCTGTCGGTAAAATGAAGTGGGCTTTTTAGACTGCCCAGTTCACCCTAGACTCGCTTCATTTAAGGTGTCACAAATGATGAAGCAGCACAATCCAGCACTGCAGGAAATGGGGGTGTAAGTGTTCCAGAATGACTCAACTCTTCTGTTGTCATCAGTTCAGCAATGATAGAAAGTGGAACTTAGTGGCTTGAGTGGGTTGGAAATAAATTGGATGAAGAATGTGTCAGTGTCTCAGTTAATCAGTCCCTTGCAAGGAAGATG
>JANHGB010043929.1:31226-43155 GCA_026283785.1 Coracopsis vasa
TACCACTTGGCAGGTTTGTGGTCACTTAAGAGATAGGATTAGCTATTGGCCACCAGCTAATTCCTTACAATTTCCAAGAAGCAAGTTCTTCTTTAAGACCTTAAAGCCACTGAGTGGTTTCCCCAAGAGTCCCTACAGCTTGATTGGGAAGATATGTCAGTTTATCCATCTCCTTGTTGCATTTTCCCTTTCCTAACCCCCACCAGTGTGGAGGAGAGGAGGAGAAGGGGCAGAGGTAGGGGAGCATCTGCTAAGGTGACTTTGTGTTGTGTCAGGTGAAGGAGTGAGGCACAAGCATGCAGCTGGTCTCATGTTGATAGATGGGTGACTTCTGATTCCCCTGCATGCCATCAGTGCAGGCTTGCTGAGGCATATTACTGCATTGCTTTTCCCAAGTCAGAGCCAGTCTCCTGTGCAGTGCTGAGTAGGACTAGTCATACACATGTGGTGTGTCTGTCTTGCTCTTGGTGGCAGTGATTAGTGGAGAATAAAATGAGTTCTTGCCTCACAAGGAAAGTCTATGGAGCTGTCATTTCAAGCCTGCTGGAGATGCTGTGCTTGTATTTTTTTTCCATTAAAAAAAGTGCTTTGCTGAAGTGAAAATACTGCCAAAATAACAACTTTAGTTGTTATTTAGTTGGGCCAACAGCTCTTTGTAAAAGTTGCTTTTTTGAGTTCCATGATAGATTTTTGTTTAATTCTATTATAGAACGTTTCAGTTGTTTTTGTCGAGGTCTCTATGAGCACGTGGTGCAGATATCGTGTAGCTTCAGTGCACATAAAAATGATGAAATTTTGCAGAAAAAAACCCAAAAAGATGAGCCCAAACTGGAATCTTGACATACAAAATAACTGCAAAGTTTTCCTTCCATTTTGCAGGAGTTATCACAGTTAACTTTGGGCTGACACCTGAAAAGAGTAAAACTTCACTGTCTGAATTTGATCCCTTGTAGTAACTGAAGTCCTGAGGTAGATTACTGTAGTGAGCTTTTTATTGCAGTCCCTGATAGCAAATCTGAAGACAACGTGTGTGAGAAGACTCATTAATACACATCTGGAGTGCAGAGGCTCAGCCTGACTCTCTCATCTGGGCAGCAGAGCGGACCCATGTCTGAGCAGGAGCCTGTGCTCGAAGCCAGGAACCAGATTTGTAAGAGAAACCAGACCTGGAGCCCCTTTGGGTTCCCTGGCAGGTTGTGAGCAGGGCTGCTCTCAGCAAACCCAGGATGGAAAGGGTCTGGAGCCCAGGAGAGCCAGGCCCTGGGTTTGAATGACTGTTGCTCTCAGCCCATGCTGTAGAGCTTCCAACAGCTCTGGAGCTGTTGCAAGCTGGATGTTCATGTTCAGGAAAGCATGACTTGGCTGCATTGACCTGCATGACTCCATGTGCCTCATCATGCATAACAGCAAAGAAGCTCTTTTGTGCTGAAAGGAATATATACATATGATGGGCCGGATGGCAGAAGGGTTGAGGTAGGAGGGCAGTGTTATCTTTGTGAGGCAGAGAACAGCTTCCTAATTGAGTATGAGTAATCACTTTAATAACAAAGAATAACACCAGCCCTTCTGTGTGAGCCAGATGTATTTACAGAATAACTTGTGGAGATTTTTATTATATGGTATTGACGTCACTTTTCTTTGTGGGGACTCCAATGACTACGAGTCTGACCACTGTTGTGTCATGGGGAGAGCAAAAGGGAAGGAAGATTCCCTTTGAAAATCCATTATGGAAAAGTTGATCAAAACTTAAAAAATGTCATTGGTTTCATGTCCTTTCATTATGTGTTCATTGTATACTTCATCATATGGGGAGAGATGAAAGTAACAGCCCTTAAAACACCGCGGGTCTCCTGTACTGTGGTGGGAGGTTTCTGATCCCAGAGGACTGTGGAGTGTGATGATTTCAATTTATTGTCCACTCAGACCCAGATGTTGCTTTTTTCTATATTTGTGGGGAAAAGAAAACATGTTCATGAGGGAAGAAAGAAATGTTCTTGGGGCTGCAGGGCTTAGGAGTATGTAAAGAATTAGAAGAGAAAGTAAACTGTACGTGAGGTGCAATATCAGAATGTGGTCACTGGCTGTCACACAAACACACCTAACAGCACAGTGAGATGTAGCTGGGTGGTTGAACACAAAATTCCTAGGTTTATAAAAATCCTTAAAACCTTCATTTTTTCCCCTATTTTGTACCAAAAATGTTATTTCTACTCTATAAATAAACCTAAAACAAGTGAAGAAAATACTAATGAAAACAAAACTTTTTTCCTGTTTTTAAGTGTCACACGTGCTGTGACTGAAGGAACAGTAATGCTGGTGCCTATATAGAAAAGTACATTTTGATGAGTAGGTGAGACAGCAGTTCTGACTGTACTGAAATTGTGAGTTTTGCTTGGTTTAGAAAGTTTCTGAAGGTACCTTTTAAACCCTAATGCTGAAGGGAGCATGGGAGATGGGGATAGTCCAGATAGGTGACATTTTCTCTGTCTTCTCATGTTCCTACCCTCCGTTCTTGCTGGCTCCCATACACACACACATTTCCCTTGTAATTCAGACCTGTAACAGGCGTGGACTGCAGCAAAGCAATTTCATAACGTCCCACTGTAGCAGTAAATACTAAAGTCTCTGCTCTTCTGCATGGCAAAGGAACAATTTCCCCTGAATCAGTGTCAAGAGACTTTGACTAGATTTTCCTTGTGACATTATCTGTGCTATCTCAGCGTAAGTTTAATATCTCTATCTTATGTCCAGGGGCTGCTTCTGCCCTGCTCTGAATCCTCTTGGTGGGGTTCAGTCAAGCTCTGTGCCTTCACGGTAAACCAGGATGACAACCTGCTTTTGAAGGATGCTGTAAGGCAGAATTAACTAATGCTCACAAAGTGTGCTGTCAGGCAGAAGAGATAGGTCAGGATCACATGTGTTTTGACTGCAGTTTATAAAGTGTTCTCTTTGGTTCGTATTTATCCTTTCTGAAATGACAGGACAGGGAAGAATATGTTCCTGTCCCGATTAAAATAAAGCAAATTAAAGGTGGAGGTCAGGTAGGGACACAGGTGACTTGATCAGAACCTCTAGAACTCTCACCCATATATTTGCAAAATACGCTGTTGTGATTTAAATACTGTAGTGATTCTGTAGTGCCTTTAGAAACACCAGTTAAAGGCTTGAGCTGTGGCCAAATTCTGAAGGTTTCCACCCTCAGATAAAAACATCTTTTGACTTGAGTAAGTTTTGCTTGTAAAGCTATGTATAGCCTATACCTACTGAAGTACTAATTCTGGTAAACATTGAGCCAGCCTTGGGTAGTGGGTGTTCATTTGCAGTGTGAACCTGGCATCCTATCTACGAAGTCTGAGTCAGAAACTTACTTACCCTGTTTTTTCCATTGGGTGAATAGCAGCAAATGCACAAGCTCTTTACTAAGATGGTGCATTCATTTCTTTGGAGTCATGATGGAATTTTGATAGAATTAAGAACCCCATTAATATTTATATCTGTGTTACTGGGAGTAAGTACATTTATTTTAACTTGAGCTGCAAATAATTTAGTCCTTTGTAATTACAGTACTGCTATTAAGTATTCATAAGGCTGTACAATATAGTGTCACAGGAAACCTATTTTAATTTAGTGGCAAGTCAATGTTTTAATTTTGTGTAAAAACAGAAACTCATTCACCAAGCATTTTTGCTTGTGTTTTTTTGCAAGCCTTTTATTTTTCATTTATTTCTAGAATCAAGTCTATTTCAGCTGTGAGAGTCTTTGGTAATACATATAGATGGGTCTATCTGAGGTCATTGGGAGTTTTACCTTGAAGAAGGACAGGATGGTTTGACCAAGGGTATTTATGAACGTGCCCTTTCCCACATCAGCACCCAGAGCTCACTGGCATGCTCTGTGCACTGATATAATGCTTTGGGTTCATCTCTTAAAATTTTCTACTAACTCATTTGTGGTAGTTGGAGGAAAGATGCTGCTAGTATTTGGGGTAGCACTACACGGAGTGGGACCTTTCAACCAGTAAGGCAAGGTGTCTGAAGAGGGCTGTGATAAATAGACTTTGATGTGGTATGCATAGTATCATCTGACTTCTGCCTATGCTTTTTCTCCTCACCCCTGTGGAAACCGAGTATTTGACCAGAAGAGTCTTTTCTCTGTGCTGATGTAGTGGTCCTTGCAGTAGGTCACTACCTTGCTGCAGTTGAAATAATCCTTTGGGAATCTCGATCCCAGAAGTTCCCAGGAGAAGTGATGACCATGGAGAGTGTTAGAGGTTGATCCTAGCTGTCAGGTGAAGACTTGGAAGCTCATAAGAGGGGGAACTTTCATTTTGTTTTCAGTAGAGCCGCTGTCCTACTAGGACCTTGAAGCATTCTGTTAGCCCTAAGTTATGTATGTGGTGTATATACAACCACAAAGAGTTGTCTATCACTTCAGCTTGATTTTATGTCTCCAGGCATGCATCTTAGTGTTGTGAAATACAAATACGCCAGGGTAGATAACAGAAAACTGTTATGACAGCTCTGCAATGGTATGACTTCATTTGACATGTCTGCAAGACTTCTGTTTGCAAGAGAAGCCAGCACAGAGAAGCAAAATGCAGCATATGGGTGTCTTCACTGGGCAAATGTGCATCTGTGAGAGAGATCCTGTAACTTATAACTGTCCTTTCTAACTCTCTCCACTGCAGGACGAAGTCTCTTCTATGGACATTGAACTCCCAGCTACCTATGCCTGTTGCCTGTGATGGAAGAACTTGATGTTAATGTGAGGTAGGATAAACTACATGGCTCCTCCTATACCTTGTCTTGTCACTAGTGAGCTGCAGGGGGGCAGCAGCTATGTGAGGTGTTTGCAAAGCTGCAGGATTCTATATTCTGTTTGTCTGTAGATGAAGGTTTCTGCTCATGCAGCAGTGCTTGCTCTGGGGTTTCCTGTAGCTTCTGTGAGGATGTAGTGTCATCCTGTTATTTGTGTAAATGTCAGATGTGACCCACCAAACCCGCTTCACACAAGGACATCAAACTTGTGACTAAACCCATGCTGCTGGCCCAGACGCAGGAGGAAGCACTATTTCAGTTGCAATAACTCTTTGTGGAAACGTACACCTCTCTTCTTGAAAACCACTCAGGGAGTATCTGTTTGATGTCTCATGGTTTTATTTTGGGGAGAAGTTCTTCACGCTTCACCTGTGTGGACACTCAGGTGGCAACTACATGGAGAAATGTCTTGGAGAAAATTGCTCTGACAGAGACAGGTTCAATGTATATGCTCTGGTCCTGCAAGAAGCCTTTCCCTAAGGTGTTACTGAGCAGAGACCAGCAGGAAATGCCGTACAGAAAATTGGGGACAGGGTCTTGCACCTCGGAAGGGGTCTTGTCATGCCACCCTGTCCTCACAGCTTTCTAGCTCTTGGGCTTTCAGGTTGGGATGTGCAAGCCACAACCCATTTTCCCCAGTTGCATGCACAGAGCGAGATAATACATTTTTCAAAGGCAATTTCTATTCTTAATGAGCCTCCTCAAAGTGCTGTGCTATCAGAGAGAACATCTCTGGTCTTCATTCACCTACTCAAGTGTCAGGAAAGTCACCAGCAACTCCAAGTTGCTGCTTAATGCACACTTAGCAGGTCGCATTTATAACCTGGTAATCAATGTTGAGAGGTAATGTGTTTTGCTTAATGAAATTCGTCTTGCCTTTTTAATACCAGAAGTGTAGTTGAATGTGTAGGCTACTGCTGTTTCTCTGTAAGGGGAATTAAGGTGCTGATACCAGGCAATTTTCCCTACAATATTTTCCTGCCTGTAAAGACACTAGGAAAAAAATCTTCCATTTCTCACTGTGGTGAAAAAAATTCCCCACTATACATTTCATCAGTTACAGAAGGAAAATGTCAGTTCATAAACACCAAGGAACACAAAGAAACTGGCTCAGCGAGTGCCTGAACCACAAGTGCCTGGGCACAGGGAGGCTGTACTGGAAGGGAAGTGTGACATTATATTTATGTTATCCTTTTTTCAGTAATGTGTCATTTGCCACACGTGGAGACAGACTTTGAGTAGGTCTGACTAAACATGGGTGTTTTGAAGTGATCTGTTGGAGTTCTGTCATTCACTGTTTGTAGGAACCAACAGATCATTCTGTTTCTTCTTATTTTTTTAATTTAATTTAATTTTAATTAAAATTTTCATTTTAAATTAATTTTTTATTTGGACCTAATTTCATTAATATAATTGGGTCCAAAAACCACCCAAGCCAAAACCCTACTCTTTCCGCAATCTCCAAAACCCAACCCCAAATAAAGCTGATTCCTATCAGATTTAGTCTTTCTCTTCCAATACTTTCCCATACGTGATGTAGCCTGAATTCAATGAGAAGCGCTCAGGAAGAAGGGATTTAAGAGCTCCAGGAGTGCATGGGCAGAGCTGCGGGGGGGTTTCCTTTGGGAAAATGCCAGTTGCACAAGCCTGCGGAAAGGTGTTTTGGAGAGAGTTCCCTCAAGAGACTCTTTTCTCCTGGAGACCAGTTAGTGGGGCTTGATCCTGACAGGGCAATAGAAGGACCTCTGAAGGGGAAATTCTTGTTTGACGAGTTATTTCATCTGACTTCCCATTTAGATGTTAAAAGAGGCAGCACAAGGTATTCCTGGGAATCGGATGGTGGAAAACCCCTGGGAATTTGAAAGCTCTCATGAATCAATATTGGTTCACTGTTCCCGAGGTGGTTTGATCAAACACTGTGGTCAGATCTCACTTTGTTATACTTCAGGAATGATTTCTATTCTTTTGTTCCTAGGGCTTTTCCTGAGCTGAACTAAGGCAGTCCTTCATTCTGTGTGGTTGGTTGCATAAGCTGACTCTGTGGTAGGCACATGGTTTTATTTTGACTCCACACTTTCCAAACCAGGAATTTTGGGGTTTGAGAGCTTTGCTATCAGCCACCAGTAAGTAGCTAATGTTTCTCCTTTATCTGCCCTAATTCCAGCTTTTTTTGCTGAGATGTGAAAAACTAAATGTTTTCTGTCAAAGCAAGAACCTTCCATGTGCTGTTTCCCAGAGCTGTATGGGGTGAGCCTGAGAGGTGGGAGCACTGGGGTTCTGCCTCCCCATCCCTATGGGGCTCAGGGATGCTCCAGTGGGAAGGCTGCATGAGAAGGGCAGCAAAGCTTGGGGAAATGGGGGATGTTTTGACAACATGAGGACAACAGTGGGCTGGGAGGACAGTGGGGGCAGGTTGACTTTGTTTAGAGCTGAGCCTTGTGGAACAGCAACATTTGGGGCACCAAGTTCCACAGTTGTCCTGCTCCAGCCAACTGAGATGGCTGTGGCCACAGCGCTCCTGCCCTTGACAGGTTTTGATGAGGTGCCCCAGAGGGTGACAAGAGATGAGTGGCTTTACCTCTCTGTAGCCACCTGAAGCATTGCAGGCAGCTTCAACTGTAAAAATGTTTTATTTCAGTGGAAAGAATTGGTTATGAATTTTGCAAAGGCTGCAGTGTGAGGTTGGAAACGCATTCCTGGAAGCTTTTGACAGTCTGCTTTGGAGCTTGTATTTATCATAGCCAAGAGGGGTGGCAGACCTCATTTTCTTTAATTGTAGAGTAGAAAAATAAATGGCCTTGCATGTATTTGATCTATATTTTATAGAATTTTTAATTTTGTGTGACTTGGTGATTGTTATTGGACACATTTATTATAGGCAGTAGGCTAATGAGATACTGTCAAGTGGTTTGGAATGAAAACTCTAACACTGGAATTGGTTAGAGTATGGGGGGGTGGTGGAAGCTATTCCCTTTATTCTCTTCATTTCCAACACCTTTATAAAGCTATTAGCTGGGCACACTATAAACAAGAGTGCAGCAGTCCTCCTTCCCACTGACCAGTTGCAGGACAGTAGGCACATGGTGAACCGAAGGCTGTTTGCTGCTGATGCCCTCCACCAAAGGGCAGGAGCTCCTGCAAATTCCTTCAGTGCTACCCTCACTGGCACAAACTTCTTCCTTCATCTGAAGGTTGTGATGTAGCACTTGGAATCTTCTCTTTGGAGCCAGAGCTGGCACAAGGGTTTTAGCGAGCAGGCTGCTGCCGTGCCTGCTCATGACAAGGTGTTTCTTGTAAATCTGTACAAACCTTCCAAACATGTTTGCATTTCTCTTTTTCAGTTTTTCTGGGTTTTTTTGTGCATTAAGACAATTTCACTTTCACATAAACAGAAGGATTTTGACAGCCTCAGAGAAAGTGGAAAAAGGTTGAATCTCTTTGAGCACAAAAAGAAAATATAGAGATGGTTCTTCTACAGTTTGTTCCACTGCGCCTACACTTGCATTTCAGTGCAGAACAGCAGTGAGGTGAATCTCCCAGTCATCCCCACACATGGTCCATCAGTTCAGATCACATAGCGCTCAGCAAGGAGACTTGAAAACTACATTCCTCTTGGAAGACACTAAACCAGCAGCTCTGCACCACACACTCTGCAGTCCACAATGAGAACTGAAGGTTTGGAAGCATGGGCTCAAACTGTGCAGCTTCCACATTCAGGCATGGTGGGGACATTCAGGCAGGAGACTGGGCTAAATCTGAAATTCCAAATATCCCCCCATGTCCTGCATAGAGTGGAGATGTAGGGGCCACAGTACCAGCTGCTTTGATCTCCTCCTGTTGTGCCAAATGACCGGAGAAAATAGACATAGTTTCTGTGTACAGAAGTTACCTGGGAGTCCATGGACTCGTTTTTCTGTGTACAAACCAGGCAGGTGGCTCTTGCAGAGTGTGGACAGGTATGTGACAACTCTGCCCTTGAAAACTGAGAGGATTTCTGTGTACCAAGAAGGGCACCTGCAGACCTTGCTGAGCAATCCGAGCAGGGATGGACTCTGCTTCTTTTGGGCCCTTGCCAGTGTAGACGGCAAACTTGCTGTTCACTTGGAGTGAGCAATGGCCTCACTAAAGGCTATTTAAGTCTTCATAGACCTTTGGTAAGACTGTTAGCATCTCACTATGGAGCATTTGCTGTAGCCAGGAATGATGTAAAGCTTCCCATTGGCATTCCAGCTTCCTTTTATCACATAGCAGATCAATCTGACTCCTCTACATTGCTGGGAGCACAGGTGACTCGAATCCACACCAGTTCTGAATGGTGTGGTTTGCCATTCTTGTGCATTTTCCCTTCTTTGAGCTCCAGCACTCCTTGTTCATTCATTCATCCCACTGCTATGGGTGCTGCATGGCAAGCCCAGCATTTCTAGCTCCTGGTCTGCCTCAGAAATGCTCTGCTGGCACACTTTAAAAACCATTGACTTGAATTTTTGCAAGAGCTTTGGCACAGAAATGCTCTGGTGTCATTTACAGCAGTGCAACAGGTTGGGAAGTTGCAGTTATTAATGAGAGGCAGTTTGAACATTTCTCAAACTACAAGCTGATTTTCATGTGCTGGCTGATGTTTCCATTGGGCAAGCACCCTGCTATTGCATGCTAAATATTGACTGCAAAATTGTGCTTCAGGCAGCTTTTAAAATACGTTTCTGTTAACATTTTAACCCCAAAGGCTGTGCTCTGGGCTTTGAGAACTGGACTGGTTTCCACATCCTCACACCAAACTCTTTGTGTAGGTCTGTGGGCAAATCTTCAAGATAGATTGATTGATTCTTCCTACTGTGACAGATGAAGTCCCATATGAGATCCAGCACGAGCAGCCCTTGTTGCTCTTAAAGCCCTTAGCTGGGAGGGGAGAAGTAGAAGAGCAGCGGACCGGTGTTTGTAGCCAGAACTGGGCAAGGAGAGCTGTGGTTGTGCTGGCTGGAGCCATTCTCAAGCTCTTGGGCAACAAGGAGAAACCTCTCCTATTTGAATGGGTACTTCTGAGTGTGGGCAGAGCTGTTCTGTGTACTTCACACTGTATGAAGGCTTGTTGCACCCTCAGGTGTTGGGGAGAGGCTGTTCTGCTCTTGAGAAATAAGCTTTTGGAAAAAAAAATCATGAGAAGGTTCAATGCAAATAAATAGCTTTTATATGAAACTTTTTATTGTAGCTGTTGGTGAAGGCAGACTCTCTTTGCTAAATCAACTGTGGAGAAACAATGTATTATTTGAATTTGTCACAACAATAATTGCTTTTTATTTTTAAGCTGAGCCCCCCAAACAGCAGAATTTTAGATTGATGTTAATTGCTTCCAAACTTGGCTTTATGAGCTTTAGTTTTCTCAGTTTGTTGCTGAAGGTGTTTTTGTGCCTTGAACTACTCTGGAAAACACAAGCCCTCCAGCAGTACTGCGTGGGGTTCATTAATCTTGTCTTGACTTTGAGAAATGAGAAGCAAGGTGGAGGAACAAGGAATCAAATCGGTTGAATTAGTTGTGTTTGTTTGGAAGCAAAAATATTCCATTATTTAACCTAGCTGCTGTTCCCAAAGTCCTCATACAGAGGCATAGTAAACATTATTTCTGACAACAGACCTTCGCAATTATATGCCCTCTTGAGTCAAGTTGTATGTTTGAGTGAGTCCCAAATCCAGACCCTGTTGGCCGAAGAGGCTCCTTTCTCCATGGACATCAAGAATTGGTGCTGTTGATGGCTGACTCTAAGATGGGTTTGTTACCTAAAGCTGGTACACTGGCAGGATGGCTGGCTGCAGAAAGAGGCAGAGGTCTTGGGTATCTTCTCCCCATCCAAACCTGGGGAAAACAGGAGCAATAGTCAGCAATGGGAGAGAGAGGGAGCAAAAGAGCTGTATCCCTGAAATCCCAGAAGAAGCTGAGGGATGTCCTAGGAGAGGAGTTGAAGTGTGCACTGAACTCCTTTTCCTTAAGACATTGGCAGCCAGCAATGAGGACTGAGGGGGGTGAGAACTGAGCTGTGAGGCAGGACAGGCAGAAAACTGGGCTAAAAGCAGAGGTGGCCGTTTGGGCAAGGAGGAGGCTGTGCTGAGTGGTTGGAACAAAATAAGTGCCTGGTTTAATGGCCCAAAGTGTAGAAAACAGAAGGATTTCACAAAAGAGCTTGTGTGCTCTGAGTGCCCTGCCAGTGGAGGTTCATGGAAAGCAAATAACTTGAGATTCCTGCAGCAGGTTGCAATATAAGTGTTTATTCTCATGCATACACAAGCTCTTTACAAAACCTCTCCAGCTTCTGCACTTTGCGTCATTAAATTATTGTTTATCTCAACTTCTTTGACCACATTTCTGTTTAGGTGAGAAATACCAGGCTAAAATGTCATTTAACAGGCCAAAATCAGCCTACAACACTCTTCTTTTCCTAGTCCCCTTTCTAAGAGAAGATCAACTCTAGTCCTCCTATAATACCTGCAGCATCCATTCAGAAAGGTATTTGCTCATGCATTTCTGTGGAGACAGAAATACTGATTGAGAAGATTTTCTACAGAGTCCTGTCTTCTCTGCCTGCATCCCCCAGGCAGGAATGGTGCAGTGATCAGAGGAGCACGTAGATGAGGCTCTGTGTTTTCATCCCTACGTATACAAGTGGTATGATGTCCTGTTCTGCTTGCTGAGCTGATGTGGATGAGTGCATCTACTTCTGAGGGTAATGACAGGCAGAACACACAGTGCCAGAAAAGAGTGAAGTAAAACCCTACAGATCCCTTATGAGACAAAACTTAACAGTATTGATTTATATCAGCTGTAGATATGGCCATGTATAAACTGTGCTGTTAAGCAAAATGACCCATTTTATAAGCAGCCATTTGAAAGATGACTGGTTGCTGAGTTTGTTTAGAATCATAGAATAATTAGGGTTGGAAAAGACCTTAAGATCATCAAGTTCCAATCCCCCTGCCATGGACAGGGACACCTCCCACTAGACCATGCCACCCAAGGCTCTGTCCAACCTGGCCTTGATCACCACCAGGGATGGAGCATTCACAGCTTCCCTGGGCAACCCATTCCAGTGCCTCACCACCCTTACAGTAAAGAATTTCTTCCT
>JANHGB010043935.1:0-96134 GCA_026283785.1 Coracopsis vasa
CTTAACTACTCAACGACATGAGCCAAGCTCACTGGTTATGAACAGGATTCCTAATTGACTGGCTCCTAATTGACTGCAATTTTTGTGCAGAAAGATGCTTTTGGAAAGGTTTCCATTCAGCTTGTTTTGAATTATACTATAGTCTTGATCCTTGCTTTACTGCTACTTTAGACTTTGAATGTGTATTTGCATGAAATTTTACAGATCTGCTTTTATACAACTAGCTGCTCTCTGGCATAAATAGCCTCTGTGTTTAGCCCATACTTATTTGCTTGGCACTGTTATCCAGCACCATGTTTTCAAAACCTTCCTGTTTTGAAACGAAACTGTGAAAGGAAATGGAACAAAACAAAGCAAAAAATTATGATTTTAGAAAGTGCTTGCTTTCAAACTGGCATATTCATTATTTACTTTGTTGTCTGGTGGTTATTACATAATTTTCAAGCATATTTTCATACTGAAACTACTTTCTTAAATCATAACATTCTGGAGTTGGTGAGACTACTGTGAAATAACTATGCACTGACCAAAATGCTTGGACTGAGCAGAAGAGGCTAGCAAATTCACAACAAATAATAACAGATGACTAAGAACATGCTGTGATGGAAACAACATATTCATCATAACATCAAAAAACATCCCACAAAGCCCTTTCTCTGAGTTAAATGAACAAGCATTACCGATTTGTTTATGAAGTAGGACTGAAATATGTACAAAAGGAATTTAAATAGCCTTACTGATTCACAAGACATGGTTGTAACATCAAAATCCATATAAACCCAGTATATGACAGGAAAAGAGACATTTACAGGTTGGAATCTCTTAACACCGGTATAAACAGATTACATGAGACATCAGATTGAATCTGCGCTTCTGGTTACGGAAACATTTTAGCTCAGAGTTTCTGTATTAAAACTAATCATATACAGAATTTTATCTTTAAAAATAAATACTTGGCTCTATTAAAGTTATTTAAATGCAGCCATCTAATTATATTAATTAGAAATAAATGAAAAATGTCATCTTCAATGAACAACACACAGGTTTGAGTGTAAGCAGTGAGTATCTTGCCTCTAATCTAAACATTAGAAAAGTACAGAATATTGGAAGGAGGAAACATTCATAATCTCCATAATAAATGTCCTGGCATTATTTAGGAGTTCATAAAATAATTCAACATTGCTCTATAAAAGGAACATGCAGAGAATAAAGCTACAGCATCTCTTAGCTAGAAGCCGTTCAATGTTTCAGCACTTGGTGTACCACGATTCTGACTACGATACAGAATTGGTATGGCATGCCTCACCTGGACCTGTCTCAAACACATCCTCTGAACTCCTAAAACCAAACAGGCCCTCAGCACCAACCCGGACTTTATATGCTGTTCCTGGTGTTAAACCCTTTAACACAAAGAAGCTTCGAGAACCATTTACAGTTTCTTTTTTCCAATCTTCTTTGCCTACAAAAATTTTAGGAAAACAACACAGCGGGATTTTAATTTTCTCTGTATTATTGGAAGATTCTAGACAGAACACTATCAACAGTTACTTGACTAAACTATGGACTGGCTGAAAAAAAAATCAACTATTTTCTCAGAAAAATAATAAAATCATATAAAATTATGACTTCAAATAATATATTGCATGCAATATATTAAAGACATTGTACATGAATTATGAAACTATTTTAAACATTTGTTCCATTGTACTACAAAAATAGTATTTTCATTTATTTTTTTAAAAGGCTATTGAACTTGCAATTATAAAATACATTAAAATAATTTTAATAATTTAAATTACACTTCTGTAGTTTCAGTCAATATTTATTTTAGTTAAGAAGTTTTACATCGCTATCTGAACATCTCTCTCATATCTGAGACCAATACCCAGAAAAATCCATTTATATTCCAATTTTCAGATTGGCCATCTTTAGTCATAACTTTAGAAGGATAGAATGTTTGAATAGACATATCTTGTTTTTATTAGCTGTGTTTTAATTACTAGTGGTATTATCAAAGATTAAAATCTGGGTTTATGCCAATAAAAGCATGTAATTTGGTTGATGTTTTATTTTAAGGTTTAATTTAACAAAGAATATTGTTTTGATTTGCTCTCATTTATTTTTTTCCCTGAATTTGGCATAATTTAGGAAAACTGTTATAGCCTATTTTAATGCAACTAATCATATTTTAACACATGTAATCACTGCATTATAAACAAATTCATGCAAACTACATTTTTAGAAGTTCACGTTCAAAAGAATTTATAAAATACAAAGGAACAAAGGCTGATATTCTTTCTAAGCATCAAATACCTGCTACACATTGATGTTTACTAAAATGAAAACTATTTGATCTTCATGATCAAATTAAAAAAAAATTCTTATAGATATTTAAGAGCTACTGCTACCATTGGGTCAATTTAGGACCACATTTACTATAACAGTCTTTAAAATATATCTGAACACTGCAGCAAAATTTAATGAAATGACTTCTTACTGCCTGCTACACCGTATTCAACATAAAAGTGCGCATGATCTGGTCCCTCATACTCCCAACTTATATTGGCATAGGTCTCAGCGGCAGCTGTTGTAACATTTCTGATCCTTGGATAAAGTGGTTGCACTGAATATACAATAGAAAAACAAAGCAGAATGCAAAATTGTGACTTCATACAAGAATAAAAAAATATTTTAAGAAGTTACTATTTCAATTTAGACCATATACAAAGAAAGTATAGTACATTTGTCATTGTTTCCATTACTGGAAATCAGTGACTGAAGTATTTGGTAATTGAATCCTAGGCAGTTACCACACTATGAAATTAAAAAGTAACATCTATGTACTCTACTGAGCATGCCCTGTATCACAAAAACTGCTGAACACTTAAAACCACGTAACTGCCAAAATTCTGGAAAACAGTATTTCTACCCATCTAGATGTGAAATGCAATGGAAAGTGAGAATATTGTCAAGGTAACAGGAAATGGTAGGAGAGAAGGGAGGTACAACAGGGTGAGAAGGGTGGTACACACCTCCCTTTACTCCACGTGTCACTGATGGACTGCAAATGCCTCAACTGCAAGCCTTTATAGAATTTTGTCTCTACTGCATTGATAATGATAAAAAAGGAAGACAATACCCTTATAGAATGTTGGACGGACAGTGTGCATGACTGGGGAGGTTGCAAAAAGGGTTTCTGAATATCCTTCATCAGAGATAGTAGGAAAGAAAAAAATAAACAGTAAAACCACTTTACATCAAAAAGTAACATTTAAATAATACAGCAAAACCTTACCTGTTAAATGAATAACACATGCACACTCTAAGTTCATGCAGGAATCAATTAGTTTTGCTTGGTAAAATGTGAAATAGCTAGGTGACACATGTATTTGAAAACAAGCTGAAGTGTGCGTGTACTGACACCTTTACTTTCACAGAACATTTCTGAATCAGCTTCATTAACATTGTGGATTCACAGCACCTTTAGACATTGGAACATTAGACATCAGATATTGGAAAGCCAGTATCAAAATACTCTGGTATGAAGGACACAAACCACTGGAATGCAAGAAGCTGTTCATTTTAAGGTACTGTGTCATACTGCTGACATTCTCATTAGACAGCAGTCCTTTTCACAGATATGCATAATGCCCACATGTATTGACTAAGAATTGAACATGAAAAGAAGTGCTTCTCTCTTCAGCATCCTGTAATTAGCCACTTTGCTTATACCTTATTTCTTTTTTCTCCAATTATACTTGTTACAAATGGACATATAGTTCAGTATTTTTGTTTGCCTAATATTAATGAAGAATATATTTTAATAGTTCTAGCAGTGTAATAGCACAGACACAGAAAAGATACTCCTCAAAGGCATGAAATAAGTTTTTAACGAAAATGCCTCACTTGGTTTGCCACTGACTTTTCTATCCTGCTAAAAATATCCTTTCTGCTAGAAACAGCATCAAAAATACTTCTCAGAGGACTATGAAACATCAGAGGTAAAAGCCTATTCTCAGTAAAGACAAATGGTAGGATTCCAATGACTTCATCTACACCAGAAAATAAAATGGGCAAAAGCCTGTTCTCAAGGCAAGAGGTGCTGTACAGATTTTACCTATGTACTTGAATTAGTTTCTCCTCAAAACAGGATGGCTTTGTCCACATGGCTTACTGGAAAAAGTTCCAAAATAGAGAGAAAATGGCCTACTTTGGCACAGTAACATAAATAAATAAATCTATGTAGAAGCCCCTAGCCCAAGCTAAATAATATGAGTATCATGTCTAGAAAACTGCAGTTTCTGAGTATTTTTAAAATATCTAAGTTATCCAAGTCACATAAATTCTCCTGAAAATATGTCATGATAACAAAACATATTTCACAATATCAGACTTCTTATCCCTATAGTTGCATCAAATTTTTCTTCTGAACTCTATTCCAGTAGTACTTATTCAACTCTTCAACCTGTATAAAAACTAATTATTCCCACATTTGATGTCTCTGTATGTAAATTGAGCTTGTATATTTTATATATAATTTCTTTTACCAACCAAAAATAATAAGGAATATATTATTTAAAACCTAAAGAATGTATTTATTCCTTGGCTAAAACCACCTGAAAAAAAAAATCGAATAGGAAGCACAAGATTTAAAAAAAGCCATCTAGGTTACTAAGTGAACAACAAACCCCCTAAGAAATGCCAGTGCCAGAGATGTCTATGGGAAGTCTAACATGTAACCATATACACTATGGTAATGCAAGGGGATTAGATTCTGCTTCTCTGCGCCACTTGAAGGTAGTAAGAGGAAAGAATAGCAGGTTCCAAATTTAGAAGCTGCAGAGTCTGACATTGCAGATAGGATATATAACTTCCTTTCTCATTTGTACATAGGAGCAGGTGTTTGTTACAAACAGCATCAAAGTACTTGTTCTGTGTCAAGAAAACAACTGGCCTGTATTCTAAATGACTTTGTTTTGTTCCATTAAATTGTGTTTTCACAAACTTGTCTTTCCCTGGATTCTGCTTTTCCACAAAAGAATTAATTAGCGCACAACTGTATGACCGATATTTGTCACCAGTGTTAGACAGAAGAAACTATTAACAGTAAACCGTTTCAAACTCTTGCAAACAGATGCCACAGAATTATACCTAACTTCTCCCTCATCATGCCTGAACACTTGGGGATGAAGGTAACTCTCTCATCTTGTGTGAAAGATTCCAGATGCCAGACAGCTTCTGTAACACTAACCAAACTCGATAATCACATTCCTGTAAAACCTCTGTCTTATCTTGTGGTTTGGTTTGTGACTGATTCATGCCTACATTTATCAGATGTACTCTTATCTGATTCTTACCAACAGCTGTTTGTATAGATTTATCCATTTGTAGTATTTGGTCAGATGTAAGTTTTGTGGGTTTTTTTCCTGTTGAATCCAGTGCACCAAGAAATTTGTTCAGCAGAACATTTAATTTCAGAATCATTATTTTTTCAATTCCTCCTCTTTTGCATTACTGCTTGATCTAATTTTCTAGCAAGCCTGCAAAATTTTAGTTAAGTCTGTTAAATGTGCCATATCTGCAATATGAATATAAACACAGGAAGACAAAAGATGGATCCTGAGTTGATGAAAGCACAGAGTCGAAGTGGTTACAACATTTAAAGCTTGTCTCCAATCTACCCAGACTCTTGATTTCTCAATCAGCACACCTCTAATTATAATTAACTTCTTAGCTCTTCAACATCTTTCCCAGCCAGCACTGTTCACAAATGCAAAGTCTGTAATTGTTAGTTGGCAGAACCTCTCAGCGTGTGCAAGTGCCAGGCGGTAAAGAGGGGGGTCGAAAGCTTTGTCTCGGGGAGCAGGAGTTTTCAGTAGTGGAGCACTGTGCTCTCTTGATCTGTAACCACGCTCAACACTGTGCAGCAGCGCTGGCAAAAGCCTCACTCTAAAACTGATGGGAATGGATTGTTAATAAGCTACATTTTTTATACAGACTGACTCCTATTCAGCTGCCTCCAGTAAATTAAGCTCTTCTATTCACACTACGATACAATGCAAAATTTAGCTGGCACCTTTGAGAACAGATTCATTCCTGTAGCAAGATACAGCATAAAAGTATTTGCCAGTTGTTGAGAAAGTGGCCTACGCTCAAAGTAAATTTTTCCTTTCAATTCAAACTAATTCCTGTGCCTTTTTAGTAAGTTTTTTGTAGAGATCTATTCAACCTTCCAGTCTTTCAGGAACAGAGCTCCTCCAAATAACACAGTTATACTTGGGCTGCAGATTCAACAGAATTTAGTAAGACATGATATGAGATGTGAATAGCTTTTAACAACAGAACAGGTACTCTCTCTCAAGATTAAGTTCAGCAGAACAATAAATTAAATAATCCCCAAAGTGACTAAACTTTAGGAATTTTCATGGGATTCACCTGATTTCCAGGCAAAAATGGCAGGTAAGTGACAAGCACACATTTGAAGATTGGTGTCAAACGGAAAAAAAACCCAAAACAAAACCACAAAGCAATATATCATAGACAATTAGTTAAAATGCATATATGAAGAGAAAAATAGATTCAAGGGAGATAAAAAAAAAAAACCACACGAGAAAAGATGAAAGAAACCGGTAAGAGATTCTGCCAGAGCCTGTAAGACACAGAGAAGGGTTTTGCTTTTGTTTGCTTTTTAATGTACAACTTTTAAAGTATGAAATTCAAGCCTTAGTATAACAGTAGGAGTGAATTCCATTTCTGGCAGTGAGAGATGGGCATTAGTAACTTCTAAGATAATTTCAGGCATTGCAAGAGCATTCCTGTAGTGCAATAAATACAGAAGACAAAGAAGAAATGCAAGAAATCATTTCACTGATAAGCATTTAGAATGGCATGGATTTTGTATGACATCTACAAAGCAAAAGGTATTTGCAGGAATATTTGCCTTGCAATAACCATAATTTTCTCTAGTCTGGTATGCAAAGCATCATCATTGTTCCCAGTAGACTTAAAAGGGGACAGAACAGTGACTCTTCTTAGCAGATTGTACTGAAACAATCACATAGATTTATCATAAAGAAGTCCACAGAGAGCAAGTGGCTGAAGGAGGAGTACAAAAATACTATGAACAACTTGAAAAGAAAAAGCAGCTTGAACTTGTTAGTGAAAAACATGGAGACATTATGTGAAGTGATTCAAAGAGGGAGGGAAAACAGATGGTGGGCAGGGAAAATGATTTAAAGAACAGTACTTTGTATGGAACAAAGAAAACTGAGATTACCCTATCTTCTACAAAGAGATCAGAGTTATGAACTCAGTTGAGAATGATTTCTAGACTACAGTGAAGAGCTACATAATGGAGATTCAGTCAGAAGAAAAAGACTTTCAAACCCAGAGGCTAGATTACTTGTTTTTCTCCCTTGCAAAACAAGTATTTCTATCAATAATACTTGTGATGTGAAGTTCACATGGATGTGGCAGATCAGACTGAGTACTGCATTGACAGGAAGCATTGGCTTCAATTAAAAATAGTTGTCATCTCACAACCTTGTTTTAATTGCAGTTCATTGTCTGTGTATATGCAGACTACAAGACCTTGATCTCAAATAAAAATGTTGTCTAAATCAAAAAGAAGAAACAAGAAGGCTTGTGAAATGAGACTCACACATCATGCCATGACTCCCTATGCGTTATCTTACAACAAACACAGTAATGAGCCCACGTGACTGCTTATTTTAATCAGCAACTCTCATTTCTCAAATCTGGCTTGACTCCAGTGATGATCTCAGTCACATTCCAGCTGCTAATGTAACTATTCTGTATGTCATCAGGTTATTATTTCCCATTTTTTCTCACACCTCTGTTACCTCATGCTTGTCGTTAGATGTCGATACATATACCAATGCACACTGCTTATCTAGTACTGGGTATAATACATCATGTTTCACATATGCAGTTTTCAGACACATTCAGAATACAGGTTGCTAAGAAGAAAAACACTTATTTTTTCTGTGTAGTGCCATAATTTGATAACATTTAAATCACTTATAACACCACAGTATTAGAAAGAAAAAACGACAGTGTAAGTCAAATAGGAGTATCAACTATAGCAGGACATCTTGGCCATCTGGTAAAATAATGTGTCTCATGATTTACTCGTGGGCTTGTGAGAGAATGACATGGATCTCCTCCGTTAAGTTTCCCTTGGAGAGGAAACAACCTTCAATTCTTGTGGTTTGCCAAGATCCATTGTACTTGTGCTGTCTGATACAATGGCACTGTTTGTCTAAAGAACCTTTTTTATTAGCATGGTGCCCATATTACAGGGGGGCAATAACTATCTCCTTATACTGTCCCCCCCCCCTTTCTATTCAAGCTACAGGAAAAAAAACGATTCCTTTATCTAAATCCCCTAGCTTTAACCACATATTTCATGTTTTTAACTAAAATTTTTATTTAACTTCATGGAAAAAAATGCACAAAACTTGTTTCTCTACTTACTGGTCTAGAATATACTAGATATCTTTACTTAACACCAGTACAGTCATTATAATCAAACAAACTCAGTTGGGACAAATAGTAAAATACCAGGTGCAGCAGTAAGCAGACTGTGGTTACTCTCATTGTTTTTAAAGTAATAAAAGACTATGAAGTGCCCACGCTTGTCTCAAAAGATGGCAAAGGACAAATGGTGCCAAGAGACAGGGAATGTATTTCAGAACTACAATAAAAACATTGGGACACTCTAAGAACCTTAGATTCGCTGTAGCAATACTTCCCTCTGCATTTTAATGTAAAATTTTAGTCTGAGAAGTGCAATATGTCCCAAGTGGCACAGCTTGACCTGGCTTGAATGATTTCAATTCCTCCAGAACCTTGTGTTTAATGTTTCCGGCCAAGCTGCAGGTCTTCAGGAGCACCTAGTCAGTAGAAAACACCTAATAGAGAAATTCCAGTACAATTTAGTCTGGCTGAATCTGGGACCTATTGTCTTCTTAACTTCCAAGATGAACATGCCCAAATTGAAAGAAAAAGGATAATTAAAATTTTCTGATAAGTTCTGCCCTTTAAAACAAAAAAAAATATATGGTTTTGGTCACAAAAAGGTTGGGATTATCCAAATTTCACTATCTCCTTGGTTTGGCTTTGGGTCCATATTAGTAGGAATTGTATCTACATACAGGTCATCCTGCACTTAATGGAGGAATAAAAATTCACTGCTTGGTATGGCTCCCTGAGTGGGCTGAGTATTTCTGTCTTCCAAATCAACCCACTCATGAGACAAAATCACTTAGTACTCGGTAATATGATAATCCTATCCTTCCTCACGGTCCCTGATCAGTAGCAAAACAGTTAATGTGTTAATGTAAGTAACCAGTACGAATATTCATCTCAGACCTGCAGCAACTCAGATGTCCTAACAGATGCCATGGCTTTAGTTCCATCCTGTTTGCAGTTCCAAAGTTTTCTTTGCAATAGTAAGAGCTAGATGCTATAGGAATATGTGAAAACTTTGAAACCATAAACAGCATGGAACCAAATGAAGACATCTGCTTAGTTTACAGAGAATCTGAGATGACAGCTCTGAAATATGAGCTGCTCCAGCTGATCTTACAAATAAGATGCTTTCTGCTAGCCACAGACTGTGATACAGCTATAATTAGACCTCAGTTTCACATAGAGAGTCCATTTTTCCTTTCATGAGTTTTTATAGCCAGCTATAAATAATTAGAACTTAATTTGTATTTCTGCTGCTAATGTCCAAGACTACAAGCCAGATTGAAGTGTTCAAATCTGTGCTGACTTCTCAGCTACAACTAGACCGAAAAACAGTAAGGAGCTGTCACTAAAATAAATCCACAACTCCATACACTAACCAGAAATGCATTACATATTAGAATACACTTATATGTACAAATATATATATTATATATGCACAAATGCACACATACATAATTATATTATAGTCTGAGTCATACGAGACCAAGAAAATTAAGTTCCTTTTTATGGCTATTATTATTCTAGGTACCTGAGCATCAAGTGGAAATAAAATATATGTAAAACACTTTATCCTGCCTCCTCCAAGTTGGTTAAAAATACTGGGTATTTCATGCACAGATTTTGATTTGGGATGGTTATGGTCTGAGAATCTGAATGACACTTCTGTGATAAAATGACACATACATATAGAGACACCTTTCTGACTTATAGCTACCTAACAGTCCTCAGGACGACCTTTGCTTTTGACAGCGAAGGTATCGAAATTCAGCAAAAGAACTGCATCATAAAAAACTAAGTATTACTGAATTCAAAAATAAGGTTGACAATAGGTCCCATTCACTGAAATATCCTCAAGCACTCATTCACAAGATCTGTGAACCTAAGACAGCAGGAAGCCATTTGCCTGTATATTCAAGCTGATACTCAAACTGAGAAGTATACAGAGGGTATTGTCAGCCATTTGTCTCTTGCGTACAGTTGACTTGTAAATAAAATAAATGTGTTCAAATGGGTAGCATTAATCAGCAGTGAGAACAAGAGTGCACTTACTTTTTTAAAACAACAAAAAAATTGCACATGGCACAGGCAGTAAAAAAATCTCCTTTGCAGAAGAGCTGTTTTTTCTACTCCAGCTAATCAGTGCAAGTGCACCTGGATCCTGAATATTTGTGACACTGACATACATATGTTAAATATTCAAAAATAATCAGACCTTGCTGAAGCAAAGCTAATGAATTCCCGTGGAACTATATGGCAAAACAGTAAGATGAAAGGTATTAATAAACATTCTGTATTCCTTTAAAAAAGAAAAAAAAAATCACCAAAACCCCAACAAAACCCACAAATGTCTTCTTCCAGCACTAATTAACACTTTGTATAGCAATGTGTAGTCCAAAATTTTCTGTCTTTACCACTGCAATTCCCCCATTTGCAGCACTGCAAAATCCACACATTAACAAACCATGCAGTTTCATTTTACCTTTGCCTGCACCTACAGCAGGATGGAGAATACCAGCTTTAATGGAGGAAAACAAGAACAGGAACACTATATAATTAGATACAACACCAACAGGAACATACATATATAATTTCATTATAAAACAGAAAAGCATGCAGACTAGATAAAATGTATTAATTCAAATAAATTAGAAACGACCCACTTATGCTGAACACTGACAGACTATTACAAGACAAAAATTAATATACATGCATTTACAAAATTTCACGGCTCATGCTTGCTAAGGTTCACAATTTAAAACAAATGTAGTTTATATGCAACCTTAATACAGTATTAGAGAAACTGCATTGCACACCAACCCATCTATGGAAATTCCAATAAACTATAATTTTACTAAGCATAAAAATATGTGGAAAGATGGTATCAAAATAGACTTCTAACAATAAGATGTGCAAAATCATAAAATACTTTCCCCCAAAATTTTCCCTTTGCTTAATACCTTTAACAAAATAACTGCCAAAATCAGAGATCTAGAATGACAATAAATGTAAAAATCAATGACAGGACTGAAGAATATACCTAAAAGTTTTAAAATATTATACAATGTCACCAGTTAGTTGGGGCCACAGATGACAAATTTATTAATGCAGGGTTTTTTAAGTTGAAGGGTTTTTTACAGTTTTTGACAGCTCTGTAAAAAAAAAAGTTGAGACCTCATAGAAGTTGTTGCATACTTCAAAAGAGAAATGCTTTCCACTAGCCATGAAGCTGCATCATTTCATTGACGGTTGGAATCAATGATCTAAAGATCTTTTCCAAGATAAAAGATTCTACAATTCTATTTCAGTATTGTTCTCTGTGACCAGAGATCAATGAAGCAGAATACACAAATGGAGGAAAATCAATTCAAATGTAAACTTACATGCATCTTTGAAGCCCAGAAAAGCTGACGACCTAGAACTTGCAAGTTTATATTAAAAGGAGGGGCTTTACACCTTTTTTGGGACTTCTACTACTGTGGAAAATCTTTACACACCTTTTCTTAAAAACTATTTAAAATCTTTTATTAGTTAAGAAAGCTCTAATAAAAAATAGGGGCTATTTCCTTAATGGAAGGAGGTAGTAGAAATAGTTTTAATAAAGTTTGCAGTGTTTTTTAAATTCTATGGATTTCCTCTATACATACCCATCTTACCTTCATCCATAATTGTTACTGCTTCCTCAGTTATCTGATTTCCTGATCCAACTGAAGTCTGTGCATTAAAGTAAAACTTGTACCGTGTGCTGTAATTTAAATTTTTTAATATCAAGCTGCTCTCGTTGGCAGGAATTCTTATCTCTACCAGGGGACCCAATTCATGTGTGTTGTTGACTGTTGTTACAAGGCAAAAAAAAAAAAAGGTTAGTTAGGAAAATTGACTACACTGTTATTGTGCTAAACCAGGATTTTTTGTTGATATTGTTTGTATTTATTTGCTTTGTTTGTCTGCTGTACTGTCCATTTCAGGTTATATGAATGATAAGCTACAGTTTCAAAAGAAAGTCATCTTTGTGTAAAAAGGATTTACTCAAGGAGCCAAAATTCAACAGGAAACCCCTGTAAGTTTTAAAAGTAGAACTTCCATTCTGGTAAATATCTGAATTCAAAGCAACTGAGTTCACATCAAATCATCTGAACTTACACACATTTGAAACACTGATCTTTAAAAAATTCTGAAACTCTACACTAGCTACCTCATAATAAATTCAGTATGCTTAGGAATAAAAAAATACTCAAGTGACTTGTATATAATGCAGTGGAAGTTGGTAAGTGGAAGAAAACAAACTTCCTTAACCCGTTCCATGCACACAAACCTCTTAAATGTTCAGTGACACTGCTGACAGATTTCTGGGCAAATAAGCAGTGGCATTTGGATCCTAAGGAAGTGATTTATACCTCTGATATAAGTAAATAGCACATCTATGAATTTTCATTTTAAGAGTAAAATACCATGAAAACTGCAGAAGCAGACAACAATGTAATTGTCATGTATTTTGATCTACTTCTAATGATATTTTCTCTGCAGTTCAAATATGGGATTTGTAAGTGTGGTGTCTTGCTTCTAACTTGGCAGTCAATTATATTTAGGACTTCCATTTTTCTTTGAAGCATGATTTGAAGAAATAAAAGTAATGGAAAAGAGCTAACTTTGTACTTAAGCAAGTGAAGTTTTCCAGTCATCTATATTGTCAACATACATTAATCTTTTCCAAACTTGACATCTATGACGCAATCATAAATTTTGTACACACAATAAATTAACATATTTTTTCTTAATAAACTGCTATTTGGTACACCTATTGTCCAAGTTAAACTTATATATTTATAATCAACTTACTTGGCTGAAACTTCAGTATATATGATGTCAAAATACCATTTGGATGGGTTGGTGAACCCCACTCCAGCGTCAGAGAGTCCAATGTTGGGTTAGTAATCTTCAAAAAGGAGGGTGAGCTGGGAACTTTTAAAAAGAATATACAGTAAATACAGAGTAGATTAACTTAAAACAGCCGATGAATTATTAATTCTTAAAATATTATTGTATTGAGCCAGATTATTATTTTATGATGTCCAAAATGAAAAATCAGCAATTATACCCTTATTGTTCTGTTTCTGAATATACTACATTTAAGTTTATTCTCCAGATTTCTCATTTCATACCTCCTTCAGGGGTCCTAAATACTTTGTCTGGACTTGCTGGTCCTTCTCCTTTACCATTAGCAACTCTAACATTCAGCTTGTAAGTACTATATGGTTCCAGCCCTGGCAACATTCCAAAAGTCTTGTTTCCCCTGAAGGTCAAAATCTTTTTTTCTACATGTCGCCTATTCCTTCTGGATAGACTCTGCACTTTCCAGTAGTAAACCTAAAGACAAAAGAAAATCTACAGTGAGTATTTAAAGTGTCCTGATTTTACAAACTCTAAGCTTTTTCAAGATTATCCATCAATTATAGGTAGGAATAATTGCGATTTTAATAAACTCAGGTGACACACAGCATACAGCTTTCCTGCTGCAGAAACAGGCTTTGTCCAGAAAAATGCATGTCTACACAACTATCACCTGCCAGTTCTGCTAATGCTCAAAGCCAGTTTCACACAAGTTA
Source organism: Coracopsis vasa (assembly GCA_026283785.1). Lineage (NCBI taxonomy): Eukaryota > Metazoa > Chordata > Aves > Psittaciformes > Psittacidae > Coracopsis > Coracopsis vasa. The sequence continues at coordinate 14,100 of JANHGB010043935.1, forward strand.
TGGTTTGGAATTGCATTACTATGTGATGGTTCTCATGTTAGCAAGTCCATCTGAGAGGCAGGACTCAATCAAATCATTCGTTCTTTGAGCAAGATGTCTACACAGCTTCCAAAGCAGATTTGCACTTTGCCACCTTCTTATGTCACACACCTGACCATGCTATTCCCTATGATGTGAAAGCCAACTAGACTTTTTTAAATGGGAGAGAAACCAAAATATTTGTCTGGGCTGAAAAAGCACACAAGTCCTGAAAGGTCTCTGAGGTTATATTCATGGAAAGATTTCCACCTAAGGACAGGAAGACTATTCCTCCATTAATGTGACAATTAGATCATGCCATAAAGCTGCTTCTGGTCGCCATTTTGCTGATTGAGTTTCTAAGAAACTATGGATGAGCCTGAGAGGTAATTAACTTGACTGGACTCTCTTTATTACACAGTCTCTCTAACATGATATCTGGGAAGATATTAACAGTTGCTCCTACAAAGACTTGTATTACTTCTAGGATTGTCACTTTCAAATACATCATTGCTCATTTTTCACATAATAATTTTTATGCATGTATGATCACACACTAAAACTGATAAAGCAATGCAATGATTCCTTTCAGGTCAACTGCAAAACACCTCTTTAATTGAGGAAGCTGGAATTTCACATACGACTTCAAGAAAGGGAACTGTTAAGACTTACAAAGCCCAACTAGATAGCTTATAAAGCCATGTTACACTAACACCAGGTTCCAATTGCTAACAATATACCATATCACTCTAATCACTGTTAAATGCTACCATGTTTTACATGGCTTGAGTTAATGTTTTTCAACACCACCAGCTGTCATCCTGTAGCTCTCATCCCACCAACTAGTGTATAAAGCCATTTACAAGGTAACGAAAGCTTGAAGTGTTGGTACCATTACTATTGAAACTCATAAGGTATAGTTCATGATGTTTAAGAACTATTAGCCAGTAACATGTTTCAAAGCATGTTATTACAGATGGGTCATCACTTTTCACTAGGCAGGCTGAAATTAGAAGAGAGCTTTAATAAGATGGGTTTGATAAGCAGTGATTCGGAAGACGAAAATGACAGTGAAAGAGACTGCATCACATTTTTCATGTACTGTATTGAATAACCACTGAATTCATAAGAATAACAGTGAAAAAATGGCAGCAGTAACAATGAAAAGAATTATTTTTAAAAGTTCTTTTTAGGTTTGAAATGCCTTATAACACAGTATATCTCACCGAGATAATTTCATTAAATAGGAAAGCCTGAATTTGCTAGTAGGATTTTCCTGATGTGCTTAAAAAGAGCTAGTCATGTGCTTTGTAAGCTACACCAATAGCTAAGACATGCCAAGCATACTCTGCATCCATGAAAAGTTTTCAGTGTGTATAAAGCTTTATAAGAATACCTATCCACCAGGTCTTAGGGATTGACATGTTTTTAAACTATTTTAGCTTGATTTATCCGTATCTGCAAAAATTATTTAAGAAACTTTTGCTGCATCTGCAACTTATTCAATGGTATACCACTGTCACATTTGTCCTAGCCATAACAGCAAAACTACTCAGCGGTCAGGTCAGTTGTCAGCCCTGTGGTCTTGAGCTCGCTTTATTTATGGTTCAAGGACAATGTCAGAGGAGGCTACTACTACAAGGCTGAAACATTGTTGAAATTTAAATGAATTGTATCAATGTTGTTGCTCTTTTCAGCAAAACCTGTGAGCTCACTGAAAAGCAAGAGTCCTCTTACACATCAGTAATTTCAATCTGGATACAATCACATATATAGGAAGAGTGATCTATTGTAATAAATAAGAAACTGAATGCTTTTGACTCTACTTACTTTGTACCCTTGAAGGTGTCCTCGGACAGTTTTTAGTGGAACTGGGTCCCAATGCACCTTTGCTAACGTGCTGTTAATAACATGAACCTGCACATTGCCTGGAGCAACCATTGGCACTGTGGGGAAAGGAGGCAACAAGTACCTAGTTAGAATGAGAAACCACACGAACATACTTTTTCAGAATGAGTCTTTGCATTGCACTCAAGGAGTAAATTAAAACGTTCCTATGTTAAAAAAGCTGACCTCAGGATTAATACTATAGAGTATTATGAAGCTTTATTATCTCAAAATTACTGCATTTTAAGAAAAAACAAAACCAACTACTATCCCCCTTTTTCAGGATCTTAGTATTTTAAATACCCATTTAGGTTACACATTTAGTTGCTTTTAATCAGTACAACTGAGTCAAATTACAGAACTTACAGTCTTCCCCGGAATGTCCAATCACCTCTGACGGCTCTGGTGCATATCCCAGGTCATTTAAAGCTTGTACTTTTATTTCATAGGGAACAAAAGTTGGTGTACCAGACACAATATATTTAGATACGTTTGCAACTATAACAGATGTCCATTCATCATCAACATCTTTCTGTCTCCAACTGACTTTGTACTGCAGCCCTGGTCCATTAGACTGAAAACCTTTTAAAGACTGAAATGAAAAGAAATATTTTTGAAAATATTCGGAAGCATCTGAAAAATCCAAAGCCACAAAGGAAATGTACTGATTCTTCTTAAGAATTCTACTGAAAATTTACCACTGTGCTCTGTGATGGAGAAACACTGCTGAAATTTCCAAGCTATTCAATTTAGCTTTTACAGGACGCCAGTTTAGTTGCTTTTGATCCATTTGTAAAAATCACATTGAATTGTGATCCTGGCTAATTCTCATGCAACCAAAGACTGGGATTTCTGTATACATACCTTGTTTTCAAGTATTTCTTAAAAAGTGGAAGAAGGAAAAAGAGACATCCTCTCCCTGTAAACTGTTGCCTAGACAATGTTTCCTTGCCTGGGATGGGAAACTGGTTTTACATGGTTCCCCTTGAGCTCCCATCATGATGGTAAGGGCATTATAGAGAAAACTTTTCCACAGAAATTTTGAGTGGAACAATGCACAATAGCTTAGTTTATCACAAAACTTGATGGTAGAATCAGAATTCACACTAGAATTCATTCTAAAAACAAGACTCTACTTGAGATAAACTTCAATTTACATATTTAAGTTTTCCTAAACTGGCAGCAAAACATCCTGTATTACCAAATTAATGGCTTACCTTGAAAAATCACCCAAGGAAAATACAGCACCTTAATTTATCATTTTTTTTTTATTTTTTTTTTTTAATTCCATGTAGCTGATCCCTCAAAATGAAGATGGGGAAATGTCTGGATTTTACTCCTTTTCAAGAATGTTTTAAGCAAGCAATGCATTGGGTATTCTCATAGTATGTTCACAGTTATATTATTATTATTTCTCAAAAAAGAAGCTACTCACAGACCTGAAAGCAAATGAAACCTCAAAAAACCAAACTTACCTCCCATGTTATTACCAAATTATCAGGTTCTGAGCCTATCCCTTGCACATTAGAAGGATTTTCATCAGGGTCTAAAAATAAAACATTTGTATGTGAACAAGAATGACTGTTGTTTGCATTCTAAGCAAATTTAATGCCTTTCATAGAAGAAATCAATCACTGGTAAGCGGGAAAAGTTATTTACTTGCAGATTTTGTCAGGTACTGCTCAGATGGTTCACTCGGCTGACTTCTGCCAATCTCATTGACAGCTATCACACGGAATGAGTAGTTGACATACGGAGACAACTTCAACTGTACTGTTGTCTGAGTTCCAGGAACTTCCGTCTGGTAATGCCATACCCCTGGTTCATGCAGCCCATCTTCATATTCAATCACAAAATCTGTAAACAGAAATTGAATCCAACTTTATGTCAAAACTTGCAACACCTTCCTAAATCAACACAGGCATTTCTGAACGAGCTAATCAGAAGGGAGTGATCCAATCTCTGCTTTTAAAAACAATGGAAATTGAAATGTAAGTACATAAACCAGAACACAGATCTATAATGTGCATCTCAAAACTACTACCTAGGTAATCAATATATAACATGCAAATTATAAAATATAATATATACACTATATGACATATATAATATACATAAAATATACTATATAATACATAGTATATAATGTATAATATATAACAAATAAGGCATCATATACAATGCATATGTAATACGAAATATATAGTATATATGATGCATAATATGTATAACATATAATATATATGTAATAAATATTATATAATACACAATATATTATAAACATATCATGTATAATATATACGTGGAACATATGGTGAGTATAGAATATAGAGACGAGACACCCTTGCTTCTATTATTTGGTATTCTCACTAATGCAGCTACCTGTCAGGTAGCACGTTATTACAAGAGCTCTCTCTCTCAGGTACTGGATTTTAATGTAACAGGAACCCTTGAACTGTCACAGCAAGAAAGTTGGACAAGATTGGAATTTTGATGCAAAAGTAGTATTTGGCTGACAAATATATTGGTCTTATTGTATCAGGCTGACAAGTAATACCTATACAGTATTGAAACTCTCTGAGTATTCCAATTTCCCCAATGAGACTGGCTTAGTGAAGCACTACTTAAAGTCAAGAACCAATACTTGAGGAAGGTTTCCGAGAGCACTTTTCAGTATCTTCTAATTAAGTCGTGGAATATATGTTCAGAAGTTGAATTTCTTGGAGAGTTCTCTGTGTGAACATTACAATAATTACTGTTAAGACCCTACAGAGTATATAATCTCAGGGATAACTAGGTTTGTAGACGTCAAAAAAGAAAATCATACTTATTATCAAAGACAAAAGGACATTCGTTTTTTCAGCTATGAACAAGCCAAAGAAGCTTCTGGGTCAAAATACAAATTTTGAAACACTTTAGAGGAATTGTTAGGATATAGTCAATAAATGGGAGAAGAATGTGCAGTCTGAATACATTCCACAGAAACTTAAGTTTAGATACATGAGCATCAAATGTTTGTGTTTCGTATGACAAAAATTTTCCCCTATCTCATGTATAGGTGGGGACAAAATGACAGAATATAACTTAGAATAAATCCTGTTTGCACTACTAAAGAAATTCTGAGGGACATCTAGAAATTACTTGTAGAAGAATAATTACAGTACCACTTAGAAATAATGCATGACAGTTTGAGGAGCCAAGCCGCTCAAGAAGTAAAATAGATAAATAGTACTAATCATAGCCTTCTGAACTTGAGGCTTGCAGATTTCATCCTGACTTGAGTAGTAAGAAAGAACTGGCCCGAAATTACTCCTGAGATACAGTGGTGGTGCTTGTTCAGAGATAAAGCTCTTGGAATGTTATGCTCTCTGAACCAAAATCTTTGTGAAAAGTTTAGACTATTACATAGAGATCTTGAAGATCATCTAATTCCAACCCCCTGCCATGGGCAGGGACACCTTCTACTAGACCAGGTTGCTCAAAACCCCATTCAACCTGGCCTTGAACACTGCCAGGGATGGGGGATCAACAACTTTTCTGGGCAACCTGTTCCAGTGTCTCACCACCCTTACAGTGAAGAATTTCTTTCTAATGTCCAATCTAAATCTCCCCTCTGTCAGCTTAAAGCCTCTTCTCCTCATGACACTACATGCTAAAAAATAAAAAATGCATCCCAAAAGGTTTCACTACTGGTATTTGCTTCCCTAGTAACTAGCATTCTGCTTGCAACTCTAATAAAACAATATATAGGAGACTTAAAGGAAAAAATTCTCTCTGAGCTTTCAGAGAGATTTAGCATGTCAGTCATATTAGTTGTGCAAAGGGATCACTCATAATGAAATGCTATCCCTGAGTCTTGATCTGCACTTTGAAGCGATAGCAGCAGCTACAGCAGTAATAAGCTTATTTATGAAGCAAATGCCTTATTTTACAATATAAATTGTATCATAATTAAAACCCAGCATTATTTAGTCAGAAGAGTTCAATTTCTAATATCAGAGTGCATGCAATATTTCACTTTTAGAAAAAAATGACATGAGACAACACCACTTAGTATCATCTCTTTTTAAACAGTGTGATCTCATTCCTATAGAAAGGAGAGACTTGTGTCTTCTGGTCTGGAAAAAAATGAAAATACTAATACACAAGTATATGAATAAGCCATATCTTTAATACAATTCAAATATTTACATTAAACTTACATATATTTTTAAAAGTATCTTACTAGTTGATATACATTAGACAAGTATGAAAGTGTATAACTTTAGTAAAATCTGTTGGTGTTTCCTTAAAATGCAATCAAAATCTTTTACGTGTTCTTAAACTTGTGGAATTCTGTTTCTACGCAACTTATTTTCCAGATGCCTGATACTTAATGGTTTGTGTTCAGTGTTGATAACAACCAGAATCAGACCCTGGAGAGCAACACTCAGTAAGTCAGCCTAACTTATTTATTCCACATACAACATGAACACCAGCCTTGGTAACTTGTGGCAGTTATTAGCTAAAAATACACTGCATAAATAATTAAACTATTACATTAAGTTCCTCACAACTAAAAGGTTGCCCCAACAAATCTTTCTGATCCTATTATTTTTTGGAAAAAAACCAAACAAACAGTAACATCATTCTTCCTTCCTCCTTAATTCCCTCTCCATCCTCTCTGCTCAATATAAGGAGGAATATTTTTCATCATGTTTTACTGGGAGGAATAATAGCATTTAAGATCAATTATCTGTCTCAAAATTTTGTAGATGTCTATTTTCTTTGTGTTATGGACATGCTTGATTCTTTCAGCTGTCTGGACTAATAAATAATAATAATAATAATAATACCCACAAACCCAAAAAAACCTACCCAACCAAGAAAAAAACCAAAAAACCAACACCAAAAAAACCCCCACAAAAACCAAAACACCAGAAAAACTGCTTTATATTTTCGTGAAGAATAAGCTACTGTATCCGTAATGATGGATAATTCCTAAAGATGGAGGTACTGATGTTATTTCAAATTCATGTGAATTAGAAAAGAGTTAATGCAAGATATTAGTAAGTCTCTCCTTCAGAAGCAGACAACTAATGAACAAGTGTATTCTACACATATTCATAAGAAGGACCTTGTCAGACAGAGGTCATATCAATGTCAACTTCTGTGTTGACTAGCACAGTTTTCGGATGAAAAGCCCAGCTCTTTAGGACAATAAGTAAGTCTTTTCTGCTTGGCTGTACACTAAAGGATATTTAGTGAATTTTCATTATGTAAATAAATGGAAACTGTAGCGAATGAATTTACCATTCTTCCATGCTGCACACAAAATTTATCTCAGAACTCACCCTTTGGAATCTGAGAACAGTTAACATAATTCTGTTAACATAGTGTGATAGATACAAACAAGCATACTTGTAATAGGACTGTTATTTTCATCTCCTGGTATCCATGAGAGTTCAACACTTCTTTCTAGCTGACCTGTCAATTCCAAATCAAAGGGTGGATTTGGCCGAGCTGTAAATCAAATGAAGATAAAGTAAATAATCACACCAGAACAGATATGCAGTTTCATCTTTGAAAATAATCCCTTACATTCCAATAAAAAGGATTCCACAAATACAGCAGCGGAGATCTACTCACATAAGCAGAACTTAATGACCATTAGCATGCAATAGTTACAAAACAGAGATAAAACGGAGAACTGATGTACCTGGAAACTTCTATACATTAACAAGAATCTATATTTGATTTTGTCTACATCTGATTGCAGTGTTATACAAAAATGTAATGAGATGCAAAGAATTATGAAATGCATGTTTAGTTTATCTTTAAATGATTATGGGTGGTTATCTATTGCAACTAGAAGTATTTTAATAAAAATCTGAAAATAAGGAAGCACTCACATCAAAGAAGCTTTGCTAGAGTCACCACAAATATTTTACATGTGAATTCAAAACAAGCATAGTTCAAATAGAAACTAATTGCAAGTTAGTAATTTGTTTTTTGCTGTACTTTTGATAAATCCTGAAATACTATTCAAGCTGTTAATATACATCTTTAAAGGACATAAAGATGTAATTGTCTATCCCAAATTGCTGAAAATAATTAATTACATGATTTGCTGCCAAAAAATCAAGACTAATGAGGAGGTTTATTTAAGAATACATAAGCATTTTCACTGAATATGATAGGATTTACATAAAAGTGCTTCAAACACTCAAAAGTGTTTTAGGCGTATTATATTGCATTTTAAAACCCGAATTCAGAAAAAAAAAAACCTAACAAAAATAACCAAATCAAAGGCTTTATACTGTCAAATTTAAGCCTGTATCTGACACATTTTTTGGGGTGATTTCAGCTTTAATTTAAAATTCCTTATTGGCAATTTCATCAATCATAAACCAAACTGGTCAATATGGTCCTATCCATTTTATGAGTGAAGTAAAATGAAAACAAATTATAAAATAAAGTGCAACAGACCTACAAAGCTGTCATCAAAAGTGGCAACAAAGTAAAAACATACCACAATTTGGTTGGTACAAGTTCTTTGATAGCGAATTACATTTCAATGAACAGTTGGATTTATCTTTTAGATCTTTCATTTATTATATAACTAAGCTGCATTACAGTGTACTCTATTGAGAAAACCATTATCACACTGTAACCAACCTCAGTTAAAAATAATTTATCTCTCAAAATCATTTATTCCCTAAAACACAAAGCAGCCTGCACTGCAAAATTCCAAAGTCCAGTACTCCAGTAATGAAACAGTTGGTAAAATGGGATGAAACCACACACACACAAAAACATAGGAAAAGGGGAACAAAAAGATGCTGCACTTTGCAATAGGCAAATGAGAAATATATCTGACAGATGACGTAGAAAGAAAACTTTGTATTAGTTTACCGTAAATGATAGCTGGAGTTGGGGGAGCAGCTGAAAAGAACATTAATATAAAGTATTTAATAAGTTAGTAGCCAAAGCAACAGAATTCTGTAGGTAGTTAAAGACTATAATTATTAGAAACAAAGTTAATCTATTTAGAGTAAATGGCTGATTTTAAATAATATGTTGATAATTTTTCACTGAAAAGTTATAAAAGTATCCTTGAATGTTTTATCCATTTTTAAATAAGGATAGATTAAAAAAATAAAGTAAGCAATCTTATAAAAACTATTAAATAAGTTCTAGACATTTGGCAAATGAGACACACTAGTATGTCATTCCTGTACAGGCATAAGATCACAGCACAATTTTAAAACAGAAGCATACTTGACTTTGAATCTCAGCTTGAACTCAGGTAAGAACCATTCAGAACATTTACTTAAAACTTTCTCACAGATTGGGAGAAGGGGCAAAGAATGCATTTTGCAACAATCTGCAATCATAGAAACTCAACAGAGAGAACTGTTTTAAAAAGAAAATCCTTGAAAAATCATACAATCAAGCATGCTCAGCCTTTCTGAAGCATAATTTAGCTGCAAAATAGTTTCCTGACTTAAAATGTTTATGTTCAAATTCTCTGCAATATATAATCTACTGTGTTAGCTCAGATGTGATCCAAATAAAAATCTATACAGCATGAAACTAAATATGTCCTGTAGGTACTGGTCTCTTTTGAAAGTAGCTGATTCAAAGGCAAACTTTAGGTTAAGACTATATTTTTAAAACACTGAAATGTATTTACAAATAGGTGATGCTTCCTTTGTCCTATCCTAGAAACCAAAATGATATTTGTGCTTTTCATTTTAAATCTAATGCTGTTTTCATACTTAACAGTAATTAAACACAGTCCTGCTATCATAAAGTTTGAGAGTATTCTTACCAACAACAGTAAGCACAGCACTTGCTGAAACACTGTCCAGAGTAGTATTAACTATGCAAGTGTATGTTCCATCATCTTTATCAGTTACATTCATAATGGTCAAGTTGTCTTTACCAACTAGAAACCTGTAAATACAACAGATTCAGCCACTGATTTTTCATTACTGGTACTGTTATAAGAAACTTGCATAAGACATTAACAAATCCCATATACTTGCGTATTCAGCAAATATCTAGATGGCAATATAAGCTATGGGACTACCTCAGCTTTTTCTCATTGCTTTTGACCATCTTCCCACAGTACCTGCCTATCTTAATGTACTTTTATTTCTAAATATACTCAAACAACTTTAAATTATCTGAGAACTAGAGCAAAAATTTTTTCCATTATCTGTTTGGCTTCTTATACCAATTATCTTCTCCTCAAAATTTATATACACAGTCAATGTACACAAATAAAAATTTTTACATCTCATTTGTTTTTAATTCTATTTTCACATTTTCATCATGATAGGTAAGTCCTTTAGTCGCCAAATACAGGATAGTGATGATTTTAACAGTCTTCTTCGGAAAATGTCAGTAGGCCACTATGTTCCTTTGAAAGATCAAGAAAAGAAGCAGACAAAAGAAACTAAAAAATTAAAGGAAAATTATTTTGTCCATACCTTTCATCATCTGGCAGCTCATCATTGTCCTTCAACCATATAACAGTTGGTAATAAGGTAGAATCATGCTTTATTATACACTCAAATGAAACTTGGCCATATCTCTGAATCACTTTGTATTCTGGCTGTTTAATTATCACTGTTGGATCTGAAATTTAAAATTACTATTAGATACTGAGAAAGTCTGAAATTCTATACTAATCTGTGATGAAAGAATGATTCATTTCTTACCTTTAATTTCCAATTGCACCTCATTTTGTATCTTTCCTAATTTATTCCTCGCTACACATGTGTAAGCACCAGTACTATCCTTTTGAGCCACCGGAATTTCCAAGGTTCCATTATCATGGAAAACGTATTCACTTCCACGCAAGATGCTACCTTTCACTCCCTTAAACCTTTATATAAAAATTGGTATCATTATCTGACATTAGAGTTAAATTATGTTGTATTCTATTATTAGAAAATCCAAACTTGGGACTGCCACATTAGAATATATAGATAGAATCACATAATGAATTTTACTTTACTCTTTATGGATATCTTAACTATCATGTTAAGTATATGTAATATTATGTTAAGTATATGTAATGTTGTATTAGCATATTATAATCAGCATATATTTAAAAACACAGTTTTAAGATTGTAAATAGAGTAAATTTAGTTTTAAAGCTTTAAATGTTTGTTTCTACAGGTATAATTGTCTCTTTTTATATAACTTAAGCACAATAACTGTAGCTCACCATTCAATTTCAGGCTTAGGTGAACCAAAATAAGCACAGTCTAGCAATGCAGGACTATCTGCGATGACTTGATACAGTTTATTAGGAGGAGTTAGAATCCTCGGTGGCTCGGCTGAAAAGACAAAGATACAACGACAAAGATACAGGTGCAAATATGCAAAGACAAAATACTAAGACATCCAGAATGGCCTAAAGAATTATATGTTATCACCCTTTCCTGTGGTGACTTCTAATCTCAGTCTAGGTTCAAATACATTCTACTGCCAGTAGCCTGAGGAGATGTTAATGTAGGAGAATTATCTTGTGAAAAAAAAAATGCTTCTTTCCTGTTTACAAGTAATAGGGATGGGCACCAAAGTCAATGATTTCAACTGAAAATTTAAATCAAAACACACTTTAAGAAACCCCTGGGAACAGACTGAACTGCGTAATTTTGAACAAACCTGCAGGCAGAAAAAAGCTAAAATGTATTTTTGGTGAAACACCTACATTTTCTTTAATTTAAAAGATAATGTCTCTCAATCAAAACATCTGCCAGTTCCTGCGGGAAAGTCTTTAGAGCCCATTCTGCTTAGGATTTTCTACTAGCTTTGTTAAATTCAGTGAGAAGAATTAGAGAGGCCACAATATCTTCTAAATAGAAACATGCTCTTGAGAGGCCTTGAAGAAAAATGCGTAATCATCTCCCCTTGCAACAGCAATTTAGAGATCATCTATTTAACGGATCCAAAACATTCAAAGTCAATGACACTGTGTTGAAACATACTAACTTACGGAATACTAATTCCTGCTTTATTTGTTATGCTTCTTATGGTCTGTTATGATCACCTAGTTCCAACTCGCCTGCCCTGGGCAGGGACACCTTCCACTTATATCAGGTTGCTCAAAGCCCCATCCAACCTGGCCTTGAACACTGCCAGGGATGGGGCAGCCACAGCTTCTCTGAGCAGTCTTTTCCAGGGTCTCACTACCCTCATGGTGAAGAACTTCTTAATATCTGATCTAAATCTCCCCTCTGTCAGCTGAAATCCATTTCCCACTGTCCTATCACTACATGCCCTTACATGAACAAACGAAAGATATAAAATTTCTTCCAAGTTTTTTGTAGCTTTCACTACTATCCTTCTTACTTAGGAACAGTGAAAGTGAAATTCAGCAATATCCTACAAAAAACAAGGTATACCCTTGCCTTTTACAGGGCTCATGAAATACATCCATTCCCATCGAAGACCTTGAGCAAGGCTTGAGCACGCAGTCCCTGTAGCAACAGGAAACACCTGAATACCCACGAAAATTGAAAACTATAAAATCTGTTTCTTACCCAGAACATTCACAAATGCATTTGCTAGTAAGTATCCATATTCATTAGAAGCATTGCACTGATAGACAGCACTTGATCTCTCTTGCACATGTGAGAAAATTATGGTATCACCATCCACCTTTCTGCTGGGATCTTCTGGGGCAACTGTTGGTGTAAAGAAAATAAACTGTTTTTCCTAAGCTGCTGTTGGATGATATGTTACATACTGCTGAAAAAAAGAAATAATTTGGAAGACTAATATGCTGTTTCTTCTATTTTCCTGGGTGACTGCTGACTGGTTAAGATATGAATTTGAATATGATCAAGGAAGCTCTTCTGATTCTACAAACAGTTAACGCAGGATGGTAGGGCTCCCATTTCTGGGGGGTTTTCTTTGTTTCTTTTTCAAAGAAGTGAGTTTGAGATCATATTTTGCATGCAATACAGAGGAAAATACTCTTATGACAAGATTCAGGTAAATACAGACAGTACCTAGAAAAAAAAGCAGTATTTCTGAATGTCAGAAGAAAATGCTGTTAGAATGACACAGTCCTCTGTGACTTAAAAGTTTCAGCTTTTCAAATCGATTTTAATACCACAAATTATTCTCCAAATATAAAAAGAAACTTACTCAGTTGAAAACTATCTTGGAGTAAAGCATAAGCAATTCTTTCACACAAAATCAAGAAACAGACTTCACAAGAGCAGCGATCGTAGTTCAGTAGGTGGCACTCTCTCCCTTACATAATAATTATACAGAGCCGATTCCTCAAATGTTCTGTAGTAACCTGAGCTGTCAAACAGCTCTTGCATACCAGAACCAAGAATATCACCGAAAATAAAATTCCAAGATATTACTGAAGAATAATAGCTGTCAGTTATGATACAATTGGATAGAGTTAGAGAGGTAAAATGGAGAAAAGACTTAGCTTGTAACACCACACTACATAAAAATGCACAAGCTATAATTCAATATTTTAAGAAAATATTATATAAACCCAGATAACTATACTAATATTGAAAAATAATTTAAAATTTATTTATATACCAATATGAAAAAGAAATGCATATATGCATAAAGGCATGCATCACAGTTTAGTTGCATAATCAAAATTGACACCCTTATGTTTTGTTGGAGCTTGAGAAAATAGGTATATATGTGGAATATATTTTCATATAAAATCATTTCTCATTTCTTTGATTTCACAGAAAAGAAATGTTCTGTAAAGTGACAAAAGCTTTTGATTCAGACAATAACTCAGTACTCAACTGTAAAGAAAATGGAGAAATTTCTCCTATACTTTCTCAAATCTGCTGAAGTATCTATTACTGAATTCTCTAAGAGTGAAGAAACCAGAGGAAGTGGACCACAAATCTGTGCTCCTGCTTATGGGTATTTCACCTTGGGTGAACCTACGGACATTTTGCGTGTAAAGTAATTACATCAATTTCCAAACAGATGCCTCAAAGAGCAGTTTTCAGCTCCATTTTTAACTCTTATTTTCCATCAGTCTGAGTTCATATCAATATCACAAATTCAAAAATTTTGGAAAGGTAGAGAAAGGTACTACTGGAATTTTAAATGCTATCCTATTTGTATAGCTATGCTATACTGGAATTTTAAATGCTATGGACTTCTGGATTGCTGCCACTTATTTTTCTCCTCTTTTGCTTTACTTTCTATTGTGTTCCATGTTTCACATTGCTTCCCATTCTATGTAAATGCCATTTTCATTAAAAGATTAATGGGCTGAAAATAGACAGAGGAGGTGAATAGCCTAGCAGGCAGGCCAGTCAGCTGTGAGAAGTGGTCTGTTTCTGCATACAAATCACCATTAAATGGAAAATACACAGAACCACCCTCCCAGGAGGTAGGAGATCTGCCCACGGCCATTCCAATCACAGCTACTGCCTGCCCCAAGCTCTGGGCTCCCCTTCACTCATGCCTTCTGAATCCTGCAGCATTTTCTGCCCATAGATCTTTAATGGGTGCACAGACTCCCCCCTCCCCACATACTCCCATACATAGTACCTTACAGCCTGATGGTATAGCCTCTGCAGAGAGATGAAAGCCATTAGTTCAGTCCTCTATGACTGAAGAAGGAAGTGGATCTTAAAAGAACAATCTAGCCATTAAATTATCATATAAAAAGAAGGGTAGCATCTTCCCTTCCCTTTCTGTATTTATGGGAAAAAAGATATCTCTCTTCACTTATTTGAAGAAAAGGAGGTAGGCACGTGTTCTCTCAGAAGGGCTTTAAGCTGTGGGTCCCAAGGGGAAAAAAAACAAACTAAGGAAAGTGTCAGGGTAGTCAATGCTTCCTTTGACTGGTCTGGGCACTTGCATGCTGAAGGGCACTGTTTTTGGAAAGCTCCCTGTTGAGACTGGCACCTATTCAACAGTCTGTCTTCTGACATACCTCATCCTCCCACGCAACATCAACAGAACCTGCATGTCTGCAGCAGCAGAACAGAATATGTCTTTGCCCGTGTACTGCACCATGTTTTGCAGGGCCAGGCCCTAAAAGTTAGATGTGGTATCATCCAGCTGCTTTAATGATCTTAAGCATGCACTGCTGCACACACACACACACAAAACTGCTGAGGCTGGAAAGGACCTCTCGATATGGCAAGGCCATTCAAGTGTTTCTTTGTACGAGGATTCTAATCACATTACAGGATAGGTACACAAAAAAGAGAAAATGCTTTTGACATCTTTGACAAATCTAATTTGCTGCTGATAGGCAAAATGGCAGAGAATTACTTAATACTTAAAATGTGTTTGTACAATTGGGATAATGAATTATGAGGATTTGTTCTAGGAGTTCTGCTGCTATAACAGACAGTTGAACATATGCCCTCTAACAGCCAACATTTCCCCCCAATAACATTGAGTCTTAGCTCATGAATGTATTTACATCCTTTTGGACAAAGAGACCTGATTGCCTGTTTTCACCCACTTTTTCAATCCCTTTGCATTATAAGACAGCTTCCTGACTTTGTAGCCACGTACAGCATATTCCTGTACAGAGAAGGTATAAATAATTCACTGGGAAGGAGGTATATACTTTGATTGTGATTCTGTAATTTGGTACTGTTTAAAAAAGCTAATGTAAAAATCATCATTCCTGAAATCAGAGTTCCTTATATTGTTACCACACTCTGAAACACAAAAGAGTATGAGATCCAGCTCATGTAAGTTCTCAGCACTGCTAACAGACTCCAGGTCCCAGAAAGTACACAACTGAGGTGGGTTATGATGCCCGAGAAGTTATGATGTAACCTAAGGTAGCATACATTTTCTTCCAGAAGAATGTTGGAGATTATAATCATAGTTTGTAGGGTATGTCAGTACTAACTGCTTCTATTCTATAGTGAAATAGCTGATGTTATCCTCAGACGATTCCTCCTGGCTGAAAACAAGCTGAAAAAGAAAGCGACAAAATGACTGCTCTTCCTTCTAACAAAGAGAACACATAGATCTTTGGCATGTAAGAGCTAATCTTACCTAGATCAGTAAAATGTCACAGAAAGACATAATGAAGAATAATTTCTAATTAGAAAAGAGCAGAAATATTCACTACTGTCTATAGAGGCCTGCATCTTCTTTAGCAAGTCAAAGTTATGAATCAAAAGTAATGAGTCCTACTATGCATGTATTCACAGCGACTACATGATTGTTGGAAAACAGATGTAGTAATATAAAGTCTGTTGTTTAAGTGTTATAGTACTCAGTCACTTATTCCTTTAGTAAAGCTGAGCTATCATTTTGCATCAACAGCAGAATATGAGTTTCTCAGAAAAGCTGAGACAATTATTTAGTTTAGATTTTGTAATGGATGCATTTCTATTAGAAATAACTGAACTGTGGTCCAGCCAGATGCACAGCAAGCAGACCCGATCAAGGTTAATCCTATCGTGTGAGGCTATTAGTGGGGACTCATCATCAAACTGAGTTTTTTCCTTAGTTTGTTTTTTTGGCTGGAGACTGGGCTGATAAGTAGACAAAACTGCATGAATACAGCAGAAAACCTGACTACAAATCATCCACTTCATGCTATAAATATCTGCAGCCATCAGGGCCCATTGAGCTCTTCCTCCATAGCAGATGACTGCACAACTGTGATCTCCCCTTAAGCAGGGATTCCTCAAGGCTGAGAGATCCCTTGACTTACACCAGACGTTGATGGATTGGTAAGTGACATTTTTTTTGCATGCATGTAACATTTAAGACACTTACCGCTTACGTGATCATCTCTGTATCTAATACTGACTTTAAATGTAATAAATAGCAGAGCACTGACTGCCAATCCATCAGTACTTATTAAATATTATGCATACCTAAATTTCCCGATTAGAACTCAATAAACTAGCTACTATATCAGACTCTTCTGCAACATATTTTTATACCGAATATTTATTGTAGTTCTATTACTATAATTTCATCCTTAAATTCCTAGGCGAGATGCACAGTTCCAACAAAATGACAAGCAGAAGCAGGGACTGAACTCCTCAGGGCATCACAGTCCAGCAAAGTTTTCCCCCACCCTTCCATATCTATGGTGTACTTGTGTGTGTACTCACAGAGAACATGATGGATGACAAATCTTTGAGCCAGGGATTATCAAGGCTTCTCAAGAAAGAAATCTAAGGGCTAATGTTTCTCCTTAAATTCAATGTGATTACTAATGGAGACTAACTAAAACCTAAGATTCAATGTGAAATGTGATATAAACAAGTGAAGAACATTCTGAAAGAAGTTAAATAGTGCCTTTCAGTGCACTACTTTGTATAAATCTAAGTATGTGTATTCAATATTTAATAGCTCATCATGAACTATGAATCACTGAACCAACAAATTTGTCTTCTGTGCAGTATTTGCAATGCCTTTCTGAGGCCCAATTATGAAAGTGCTTCCCCTTCCCAATTAATCTGGGTTTTTAGGTTCTTAAAAGTTGAGATACTTTATGCATGGCTTCCCTTTGTAAAACCATGCTGAATATCTAAGCAGTATAACACAATAGGGTAGGCAGCGGTATAAATAATGCAGATCTCGAGTGCTAATTGAAGCACAAGGCAAGACAGAGTCATGGCCTGAACTTTCAATTGTTACTTGCCAAAGTAATTCTAATTGATCTCAATGGGACTGTGCATCTGAGTTCAAATTACTCCTGTGAGTAAATACTAGCAGGTTAGACCCTCACCACTCCACCATGTCTGAAGCAGTTTTCAGACATGCTGGAGTTTTTCTTTTAAGTATTATTGTTGAAGAATATTAATTAAAATACTTCAAAGAAACCTAAAATCTTCCTTCAGAAAAATCTTTTTACTCTGATTAATCTGGAACAAAATGTACACTATTGCAATTTATTTATAGGTGCTTAAGATACACATTTTTCTTTATTTTTCCATTTTCCCTATTGGTATTTACACCTCACCCTTTGACTGAGATATGGACGAATGGTTCAACGTTCCCTCTTCCTTGTCTGACACTATTATGGAAAAACAAAACTGGAAGAATTAAGCATCTCCCAGTTGTGCTTTCCAACAGAAAATTAAAGTATTGCAAACAGATTACTGGGCCACAGGAGGCACACTGCGGGATATATGATGACAGCAGGGCTTTGAAATTCAAATGTAGCTCTCTTTCTCTGAAATCCTTCCATGGGTGTAGCTCTAGCAGCACTGCCCTGAAGCTGAAACAGCTGCTTTAGTTTCCTTTTACGGTAATTTACTAATCATTCAGTTGGAAGAAGAAGGCCTCAATTCTATAATTTGGTAACAAGTGAACAAAAAGACACACTGTACTTGGTAGTTTCCAGACCAGCTTTTGATAACTCAGAATAATACAACATCACAAGAATCTTATGGACTGCACTTTCTGCGATTGAAATACTTCTTTCTTAGATGCCCTGACAGATTCTTTGTACAGGAACCAACCCAATTAACTTGCAGTTAAATACTGAACATGGATAAAACTTCGTCTTTCCTCAGCAGTGAAAGTGGCCTTTACTGTAAGGCTGAGCTACTTATTTATTTATTGGTTTTATTTTTTCCCTCTACTGAGGTCAAGTGGGTAATTTAATTAAAGTCACTTAATTTTTACTGAGTTCCTTTCAATAAGACTCTGTGCCAATTCCTTGAGGAAGACCAACCAACATATGCAGCCCTTGTATGCAGGAAATTTGGTGGCATCCTGCAGCTGCTTCTGAAAAGTTTCTATTTCTTAATGTTTTACTGCTACTCTGCAAGAATGCAGAACACATCATTGTTTTTCTGGAAAATGTACCTGTCCGGCATTTGAATAGCATGTCCTACAGCTTTGATAAGGCAGCAGTGTGAGGCAAAGGTGAATCTCATGGCTTGGTGAAAAAGATTTTATTAGTCAGGAAGCCTGAAAAGAAGTTATACTATCAGGACAGCAGAACAAAAATGTCCTCAGAACAAGCCAAAAAAGCGAAAGGTAAGTATGTAGAAAATAGTAAAGAAGTTGAGACCACCAAAAAGCCAGAAAGGAAAGAGTACAACAGGTACTAAGCTTTGATTATAGGGCAGGCGTTGTATATATTTGCATACAATGTTTACAGTATAAAATTGATACTTTCCTGTAATAAAACTCTTTGATGAGGTGGTTAATGTTAGCTTACGGAATTTATTTAACTTATTTAACCAAAGATCTCAACTTACATTTAATTAGGATTCCTGAAACAGGTTCTTTGCTGAGTATTTCTATCCATTTCCCGATATACGCTTTACATATACTTTTCCCCCAAAAGTTGTATATTTTTCTTTCCAGTTCAGTTTAATCTCTCTTGTATCCCAAATACTTTGAATATATCTAATGAGGGTTCTCAATTACCTGTTGCTTTCTTCTAGATTCTCACTGTAGAGAATCTTTCTCCATATCTCAAATTCTGTGATGTTTACTTCATCAACAAACTTAAATATCTCCTGAAACTCCTTAAAGTTACACTGTCATACTTTCAATAGGTCAGCACTGACCAGTATTTTAGAGCACATCATCTCTCACAAGTCAACAGGGTACATTGTCTCTTTTTATACTATCATTTTGAAAGAGGAAGGATAAAGGTAGAAGAACCAAGTGTGATTTTATGGTATAGGCTATGTAGACTGCAAACTCAACTGACCAGACACTGTAGTGTCCTCCAGCAAGTTCTTCTCAAGTAAAGTTGTGTTATATGCAGCAGTTATCCTGTGTCTGTCCTACAGAGTTGCCAGTCATAACACTGCAGCAATTACGTGACTCAATCACCAATTCAGGGTTTCTTTTCTTACCCATGCACACAGAAACAGCTGTTTCACTGCCACAGGGGTTCCTTTTCTTTGACACCTACTTGGCACAAGGCTGTTTGCCAGGCGCTTGCTGACACATTCATTTGTTTTTGCTGCTGTTGCTTTTTAGTGCTGAAGCCTGGAAGTCTCAAGCATACATCAAGCTGCAAATCCTGCAGAAGTGCTCTGTGCATCCACAGATGTGAAGACTTGACTTTTTATGTCACCTTTATGATTCCTAGACAAAGTTAGTGTTGCAGTGGGGTAGCAAAGGACAGATCTAGCAAACATAACTGCCATGGCAACACAGTGGTAAAACTTACACCTCGGCAATAGCCCTGTAAAAGGCACATAGCAGTGCTATGTTACTACGGCCCCATCTCCACAAGGATACTACCAGTAGAACACTAGACAAAATAACCAGGAGTACAGTCACAGATTTTAGTGTGCTCAAGCACGTTAGAAGCACATTTTGCTGTTCCACTTTCATGAACCACAGTATTTTTATCACATTTATAATTTAGCATTACCTGCCAGGCAAAAAACTACTCAAATACACAGTCTTCATTTATATTTGAAAAAAACACCCTGATATTCCTCATATTCTGTTACTCATTCTCCTGTAAAGCAATTAAGGATCTTACTTGCTATGGGAACACCATTTGCCAACCAGCTTATACTAGGCTTGGGGTTGCCATTAGCTCTGCAGATCAATGTCCCATCTTCTCCAGGAGACAAGACTAAGTTTCTGGGTGCTGTTATCCAGTATGGGGCAGCTGGGGTTAGGAAGAGAAACACAGCAGTTGTTTTTCAAAATTATGTACAGAAAATCATAAGGCACAGTCATGGTAACTAGAAGGTAATTCAAACAATGCATGTATAGAAATAGATTTGCAGTTACACTGTTAATTCCTTTTTTAATATTTATATACATATGGGTTACTCAATGATTAACTAGTAATTATACTTTGGCTAAACTCAGCCACTGGCTACCCACTGCATTAAAATTCTGAGATAATCAACAAGATGTTCTTTGTTTCATTTAGGGTTGCCTGCTTTGAATCTAATTTGCCTTTCTTACAGAAAGCAGAATTTATCTGAGTATGGCATCTGCAGAGACTAGAGTGGTCTTTTGATTAATTTCAGAGATATCCATGCTCACAGAAGTTAGGCCATTAGAAATTAACTCAGGTTTTATTACATGCCAAAAGTGAAATTTAGAAATGGTAAAATACTCGGTCTCGCTGAATTCAATGGGTGATTGCAGTGGGGTCAGATGTTTACCTGAGACACTTGAAAACATACAAGGATCACAATGAATGGAACACTGTCCTTATCAAAAGATACTATGTCTCCATCTCTTTTGCAATAAATAATCACAAATAGCATACGTTATCATATCTTGCAATTAAATTTCAGATTTTGGATTGATGGACAGATGCAAACAGAAAATTAAACTTCTGCTCTTAAAAGGAGGTTGAATGTGATCATCAAATGATGCTGATCTACAACAAAATAAATGGCTATTTAGCATGCAAAATAAGCACTACAGCTGATTATTTCAATGACTAATTAGCTGCCATTCCAATCTTTTTTTCATGGCATTCAAAACATACTTACAATTCCTATTTGGACAACCATACTGTGTTTTAGTACTAGTAAGACATCATCATGGAAAAAAAAAATGAATAAGATAGAAAACCAGAAATGTCAAATAGGAGAGGAAAAGGAAGACGAATATAAAACAATGTGATAATAGTAAATAAGAAGAGAAAGAATCTGGGCTATATGAATGGAGAGCAGAAAAGATAGATAAAATAAGGAGATGAAGAAGTGAGATGGGGAGGAAGATATAAAACAAAGGAAAGAAGCAGTTTAATAACAGATAATCAAAGGATCAAAAATAAATGTAGCACTGGTATAAACTAAAATGATTTTACTACTGTCACCGTACAATCTCAGTTTAGCCTGATGCTTTGTAAAATGTCATATTAAAAAAAAAGAAAAAGAGATTAAACATTGTAATGTCCTTCCAGTGCTAGAATTCAGTCGGTTTAACGACGATTTCCTCAGGGTTTGGGCTTTTTTTTCCATTATCATTCTTCCTTTCAATAATATTTTATCTTTGAAAGCTTACTTCAATCTCGCATTCTGGACACTGAAAGTACTACATTAAGGATTAATTTAGTATTACCTTTCACAGTTACTGAAATGACATGATGAGCAGAACCTAATGTATTTCTTGCTATACATTTGTAGTTTCCAGAGTCAGCTTCTGAAACATCAATAATCTTGAGAGTTTTCTTAAAGTTTTCAAAAAACGTTCTGTTGGCTGGCAGTTCCCCACCCTCTTTAATCCAGCGGATTACTGGTGTGGGTCTGGAGAAGCAAAAGCACAGAGCAAATTTAGGAACTTGAGAAATGGAACATGTGAGTTCAATACATTAATGTTTTGAACATATGCTTTACAAATAACTATTTTAAGAGCCTTTACCCAGATTCTGGGACATGTCCAGCAAATGTTCAAAATATGCCAGTATTTGTCTCTAGGAAATGACAAGTGTCACTAACACTGTCAATGGCCATCTGTTCGTAGGCTTCATAATTATTGAATACATTTGTCTGCTGATTAGTCTAAAAACCATGATGGTTAATAAATGAAGTGTATTTCAAATCTTACTGCACTCATACTATTAAACTGATGCTCATGGTGCTTTAAAAGGCATCCTCTAGATAATGACAAGTTTATAATTGTCCTTTGTGTGAGCAATATCCTAATGCTTCATGATTGTCATAAATTTTACAGCAGAGCTGTAAGGAGACAAATATTTCCTACAAGGAATCAAGAATAAAAGATCAGTGCAGAGTCAAGTACAGCTTCTTGTCAATGAACCGTGCCTAAATCTTGGCTATGCCTCATGTTGCCCGCTGAAGTTGGAAGTCAGCCAAATACATGGGGATATACTACCAAAATTACAAGAAATTACAAGGTGTTGCTTACTGAGTAGAATGTCTTATCTCAAATAGCAATGAATCAAGGTAAATATTCCCTTAGTAGTCTAGTACCAGTTATTTTGTAACAGAGACACCTAGCAAAATTGACTTCTAATTATGGTATCAGTAAGTAGGAACAGTTGTTTTAAACAAAATCTGAACCTGGCCTTTTGTGGACAACTATGTAAGCTTCCCTCATTGAATTGTTTTTTCAGAAAACTACATGACAGCTAAAGACACAGAGACATATAATGTATAATACTCTATTTCCCCCCTGTTTTTATCCAGCCATTTTTCTGGAGTTTGGATCACTGAATACTTGTGTTGCAGAGTTGTCAAAAACCATGTAACTATACTGCAGATGAAGATTACCTGACCTGATGATGCTGCTCCCACTCCTAGGTGTGATTTTGCCAGTAGTGCTGATGCAGACACCTGAGCTGACACAGAAACACTGCACTCATGCTTGTATCAAGATATGCCACGCTGTGCATGAGCGTGCCCTATGGAGCTTAGGCAAGTGAACATGTGCATGATGCTGTGCTGCATCATTTGTGATTATTGGCTTTCCTCATGGCTACCTCAAAGCACTCTGCATTATATGCTTCTGTGCATTGTAAACATGTTTACAGTTCCTGAAATAGGTACTAAAGATTTTCTACTTCTGCACGACCTAATCTATTTTCAGATTTCTTCCCGTCAATGAAACTTAATTAATTCATAAAGTTAAATTGCTCTTTAGTAATTTTCTACCTGCACAATAACCAGCAGAAGCAAACTTGAATTACATTGAAAAAACAAGTACCAATTAAACTCAATTACAATGAGAAACTGGATGTAAGAAACTAAAGGTATGTTCTCACAGCTCCTACCTAGCTGATCTACTCCGTAATTATTAGCACATGTAAGACTAGCAGATTCTTATCTACTTTTATATAATCTGAGAGCCTAAGAATTGTAAATTTAGGAAAAACCACCCCAGAGGTTTGATTCCTGAGTGCAGTTCTGCATATCTGTGTCCAAGTTTACCTCATGGCATTTCACAGAATCAAAGAATAGTTAGGGTTGGAAAGGACCTTAAGATCATCTAGCTCCACCCTCCCTGCCATGGGCAGGGATGCCTCACACTAGACCATGTCACCCAAGACTTCGTCCAGCTTGGCCTTGAACACTGCCAGGGATGGAGCATTTATCACTTCTCTGGGCAGCCTGTTCCAGTGTCTCACCACCCTCACAGCAAAGAATTTCTTTCTTATATCTAACTTAAACTCCCCTGTTTAAGTTTGAACCCATTCCCCCTTGTCCTATCACTGCAATCCCTAATGAAGAGTCCCTCTCCAGCATCCTTGTGTCCTCTAAAAAAACAATGGTACAACCTGAATCCCTGTATCCTGGGGATAAGAGAAGGCAGAGGCCATACTTATGTCCATAGTCAGTTCTAAAATCTGCTCATGCCCAAGTAAATGGTGGACACCCTTGAAAGAGCTCTTTCCATTTTACATTTCTGCTTCTCTGAAATACGTAAGCTTATACAATAGTAACTTTTTAAACATCTCTGAATTGTTTCCCTCTGTTTCTGTATTTTTATTTAGAAAAACATTATCTAAAAGGTAACTCACAATCCAGCTGCAATGCACTCCAACAAAAGCACATTTCCTCTGAGTTCCACTTTGGTACTTGTGCTACCTGTTGGTGTTAACAGAACTGGCTGCCTCTCTGTAACTGGCCTCGCTGAAACAAGAAAAAATAAAACAATTCATTTCTAAATATAATTAGCACTGATCAAGTACATACATCCATTTGCACATTGTGGACAGAGGTTTTGCTCCACATTGGCCATTTAATTAAAAATCATTGTGTTACACAACTACACAGCTCGACAAATTAGTTTTTTGACAGACATATCTCAGTCTGTTAAATGCTACAATTTTCAACGCACACACGAAAAATGTTATTATTAAAGATTGGAGCAATTGATACATAGTTTTTACCTAGGCAACTATGCAGCCTTAATTCTAAACAGCCCCTGTTCACTTCAGCAGAAATAATATGGAAAGTAAGAGGTCACTGATGGAAGTGACAGTGAAAGACTGAAAGTTACCAAAAATTTCTGGGCTTTCATCCAAACACAAATAAAGCAAAGTTATTGTATTCAGAAATAGAAAACAAGGTGATAAAAGCTACACTTGACTTTGTAATATGCTTTGTTCAATATTTTCTAGGCAATGTGAAGTGTCTTTTCAGAAGTCAAGCCTTGTATTCTCCTCTTGCTATATATTAACTTCAATTCAAGCTGTTCCTCAGACTGGTAATAAAGAACCATTGATTAACCCACAAGAAATAACCACAGTAAACAGACAGCTATAACTATAAGACCCATTTCTGACATCATACTCTGTTGGCTTTTGAAATATTATGGTATTTCGTGTGCCTACATGGAAGTCACAATAAGAGTGCTTTCAATAATAATAGAGTGCTTTCTGTAAATACTCTAGTGTTCTTTTATATCTATTTTAAAATATAGGATTAAATTGCTCTAAACTGCAGTAGCAGTCTGAATCTTTACAGTAAATTAATGCATTTTTTAAAAAATGTGATCAGAAACATAAACTCTTGTTTATTAGGGTACAAGATTTACTGCTAGATTAACATAAATACAACAACTTTAATGCTGTATGTGCTATGAATTTCTGAAAAACCAGAACACAAACAACTTAAAGATGGGAGAAAAGGGTGGTCTAGAGTCAAGATCACAGTTGATAGTCACAGGCAGTAACCAATCTACCCAGTTACAGCACTGCCAAGGACTGCTGACTCATTTTGCAAGTCTACAAAAATTCAGAAGAATTACTTCTGGTATTTCTGAGTTCTGAGTCAACTGAATGGTGTTTTCTTCACTAACTGTAGCTAATATATCATTCTGTGTTCAGGTACATAGTCCTTGTTTGCTCCCAAATGACATCTTGTTTTTATGCAGAGAATCAAAACATTCCGTTCCCCTGTTTTATTTTAGATTCCCATGAGTTATGGTTTAATATGCACAAATCCTCATTTGACAAGTAAAAAGACAAAAATAGAACAAATATCATGTATTTTCTACCTATCTCAACATAATGTCAAGTGGAGAGTCTAGAACCTCAAGTGTTACAGTATCAGTGTTGCTCCAAAGTCAGCCTCATTAAACATACATACACCTGTTTGGAAGGGTTTAATTCACAATATACAAAAGACCACTCAACACAGATTAATGTAAAAATCAGCTTAAACACCAGACAAACAAAACTCATCTTTTCCCTAAGAAGTTATTTATACAGAGAGTATTAAAGTGTTTAGATTTTAATTAATTCCAGTTTTACACTTATGAAATATGTTAAAAATGAATGGTACATTCAATAAGCTGTTAAATGTGAAGTGCATCTGTTAAATGCTTAGTTGCTGTTATTATTATTATGCAGCATGTGATATTGAATAGTCCTAGTGATAATGAACACATTTACTATGTAAATTGGAGGAAAAATACAAAGAAGCAATGCAGTACAGAAGCAATCAAACAGGCAATTTTAAAAATCTGCCCCAGTCGGAAAGGACTCACTTTTTGCAAGAGCTTATATTTTTTATGAGCCATACATTAAAATAACATTGAAACATTAAATACTTGTAAGGATCATCCTGTGCAGTCCCTTTCTAAAGTACATATTATCACCAGCACTAATAGATACCTTTATTAGAAACGGAAAAAGCAGCAAAAGGTTAAGAAGCCACGGAGGTAAAGTTAGTTAACTAAATGCTATTGTGAAACAAGGAGTATCAGTGGGGACCACTGTAACTCACCACCATAAATATCAGTGTCACTCAAATTAGCAGCTATAGTGTCATTCAATGAATCCACTGAAATAAACAGAATATCATGAAGAATGCGTACAAGAGGGATAAATCAAAGTACTGGGAATCAAAAGGTGATGATATGTCCACGGTGAGTTAATCAAATGATTGATTAATTTGTTTCAATAGTTACAGTAATCATAGTAACTTGATATTCCTGGATACGAAAACCATCTGAAAATTGTTATTTTCTTTATACTGTATTGTTTCAATAATTCAAATCTTACAAAACGTTGTTTTAAAAGACAAAGCCTTATAAAGGGGAAAAAAATTACAGCTTTTAAAAAAATTACATGTCAGGAAAACTGGAGATTACTTTTTACAATTATACAGTAATGCAATTTCTTATTCAGAGTTAAAATGACAAAATTCCCTAGCGTAACATTACTTCAATTTGGCAAATGACAATTCTGGATAAATACTACGTAAGCATGTAATTAGGTAATGCAACACTTACTTGAAAAAACTTTTACAGAAATGGGTTGTTTCTGCTGTATAGTTTGTGTATGATTAAATCTTGCATAGCAGATATAGTCCTCCCGGGTGTCTTCTGGTTGTACATTAGAAAAATAAAGGTCTCCATTTAGACCTTGGGAAACTCTTTCACTTTGAGGCAGCCTTTGGAAAGCTAAGGGAAAACAAGAACATACTTATCTCAATTATAATACACATTCCATCATTACAATCTGCAGACTCCTCATTTGCTCTATTACACTGTGTGTGGGTTTGTAAATACAGACCCTTCCAAGTTTCCTCTCGAGTTCCCTTGTCTTTCCATTCTTCCCCAGCGGGTTAATCTACTGCTTTCATTAAGAACTCTAGCTGCTTTTGTCTTCATGCTTTTGGACTGCGTGTCTGCTTACTCCTTTGTTTCTACAGAAATGGAAATTCTCTGAATTTTAACCTAGAGCCAAGTCCCACCATCAGTGGTCTTGGTATGCAATGATAAACTGTGTAGAAAAACTGCAAAAAGTAAACTAATTCTGCATAAAAACCAAACTCACCATTGTCCATCCAAAATATTATAGGTGGTGGTAAGCCAACAGGAGGTCTGCAGTGCAGTACTAGTGAATCACCTTCTCGAACCTGATTTGGTTCTAGTTTTTCTTTTGTCCACAAAGGGGATCCTACAGAAAGTCATTTTAACACACATAAAAACTATGGATTGATAAAAATTCCAGAATCTAAGGAAAAAATCTACCTAATATTCCAGAAAACCAGAAGAAATTCATGCATCAGAATGTTGAGTCTGATCATGCTTACTGAAGATTTTTGTTCTTTTTTATTTTTTCTTGGAAGAAAAGTAGGGTTTCTTTAAAACATGTTGTACAGCAATGATTTGCTGAAAGTATTATCAATGGATTCAAATTATTTTGGCTACCCCATAAAGATTCTATAATAGTATTAGTTTTAACTGCAATAATGGGGGGAGAAAAAGCAATGCACTAAATTAGAAAAAAAGGATAACCTTCATGAAACAGTATGATATACACAGTTTTATTAGAACATGTGAGAACAGCACATTTTAAGCCAAGAAGCTTGAAAAACTGATTTGAGATAAAAAGCTGTAGAAACAGTCTACCATTAATCACATTTTTTTAGCTTCATCTTTCTTTTGGTCCCAATCTGTTCTGCATTAAAGCTATTATTAAAACTATGGAACAAATTCAACAGAAAGAGAATACAAATTGTCCTCCTTAGTTACATGCATTAAGGATTTATACTTTTTAGTCTAATTGTAGAATCATACACACAAACCAACTTTAGATATGGTAAGTATTCCAAACATACAAAAAAAAATCAGGAAAGCATTTTGGTTATGAAATTTTCTAAGGAATACTGAAGAGAACATGCAATACATTATTACATCTGAATATCACAAACTATACAATACTAACACTTTGATGATTAAACTTTTAAGACAGAAAAAAAAAAGGCAAAAAAAAAGAAAAAAAAAGAAAATAAGCAATCCAAAGTGTTTTACATTTTATGAACATTAAAAGCTTCACTTACTAGAGGGTCTTATTACAATATTGTTGGAAATGGCTGCTCCTCGTTCATTCCTTGCTGTACACTGGTATACTCCTTCATATGCTTCTGCCTTCCCACCATTCATAATATTTATGACAAGGGTCCCTGAATTTGGTTTCATTGTTACCTGTGCATCTTTATCTATATCAAAATGAGTTCCATTGCGTGTCCAGGAGAAGCTAAAATATTAAAAACGAAAAGAAAAGTTTCTTCTTCAGTTTCCTTTTCCAGATTGTACAGAGAGAAAGAAGAAAAAAGTAATTTTCAGTAATACATGGTATTTTTTCTTTAGCAGATAAGCAAGACTTGTTCCCAAACTAAATTAACTAATAAAGTAATAGAGCACTTTTTAATAACAGAAATCTGGCAATGCTTTGAGATAAAAGGCTTGGCTGAACTTGTTAACAGGAGCCATTTCAAAGTCAATATTAAAAAAAAAAAAAATAAATTAAAAAGATTCTGAAGTTAATTGTATATGGAAAAGAACTGATTTTCTTTCTACTAAAGATGATACAGTAACATCTGCACTAACTGATATTGCTAAGGCTGCATTAGCATTTCCATTATAAAACATATTGTTGAAAGGGTTTATAAACCTGCCTTTAAAAACTTGCTCAGGGCTGAAATGTGTCATCTTAGGCCCCAGCAGGAGACCATTTCTTTAACTGGTTTTGCCATTTTAAAGTTATGCAAGTGAATTAAAGACTGTGGTAAGTTTGATTTCACTACTCTAACACAAGCAACCGCGATTCTTTTAAATTAAATTTAGCAGTCTGATAGCCCATAATTACCCTAGTAAATTTATACTGGTGTTACTTAAAAGAAAAGATGCTTTGAAAAGTAGTCACTAAAAATAAAGACTATTAGAACTCATTAAAATACGTAAAAAAGCAGAGATTCACAGTCTGCAACTTAGACTGCTATAAACACCAATTACTTATGCTTTGTTAATGGTCA
The DNA here is from genome assembly GCA_026283785.1 of Coracopsis vasa. NCBI lineage: Eukaryota > Metazoa > Chordata > Aves > Psittaciformes > Psittacidae > Coracopsis > Coracopsis vasa. Next base: position 43,682 of record JANHGB010043935.1, read on the forward strand.
AAAGTATAGTTACTGATAACTAACAACACCTGTGAAGTGCTGAACACTGACAGGTTCAAATGCTATGCACAGCAGTTTTCTTACTTGCTCATCTTCGTAATCTTAAACACAAACGCTATATATGCCTACAGGTTAGAATGCTTCCTAAAAGTAGAAACTTAGAATAAGACCTTTTCCAGCACCTTACAAGTGACTCAAACTGTGCGCTGACAACTATGATTTTACTTCTGCAGTAGGTGGGCAGTACTGGACATGCTATTTGCACCTTGTAGCAGGGATGAGCAGAAGAACTGGACCTGACCAGCAGCACTGCACCACACTGCAGTGTTTTCGTGAGGAATAGCATGCCTAGTGAACCAACAGTCAACCTGCTCCTTATGACCTTGCAGGTGAAGCTGTGGAACATGTGGTTTCTGTAATCCTCTGCTACCAAGAACTCTGAAGGATACAGAGAACTGTCATGTAGTTCCAAATGAGAAGCGGCAAGTGTGGTACAAACACCTGAATTTGAGATAACATGAAAGTCAGAATCTTTGGCTCTCAAGCTACAGGTAGCAGGACCTCCATAAACCTTTATGCCAACTGCTCTCACCAATAAGAAGTTACCCAGTTTTAACAAAGAATTCACACTCTGGGCTGAGAAAGTTTATCTTCAATTTCAGAGCTTTGAAGCAGCTCAAATTCCAAGACGCATTTGCAGATCATCAAGACTGATGGATCAAAACTATTATTATAATAATTATTATTAGTTATTATTATAACTACAATATTTACTATTATAACTATTGAAATAAATTATTTGGATGTCGTATCTTTAAAAGAAGCAAAAATAAGCATGAATTTATAAAATGCTTAAACCACGACAACTCGTCAGAAAACTCTGCACTTAAATCCTGCCACTTCTCCATAGTAGGTGAACAAAGAGAGGCAGGTTTGATGGAGAAGATGAAGTTGTACAGTCACAAGCTCTGGCACATGACTCAGATAGGTCAGTCTCACAGACACTGCTTTTGTTCTCTCAAGTAAATGAAAAGGTATTCAGGAGAAACACCTGCAGAAGCAGTAGTGTTGTCCCAAAGTGCACAATAATCATCTGATCCTTCAGGTCAACACCCAGACTCTTGAGACTGGCATTGTGCCTGCTAAATTAAAATGCTGCTAAACACAGCAGCTTTATGTAACTCCGACCAGTAACAGAACACTAGAAAGGGTGACAGTATCACAGAAAATATCCATTTCCATTCTGCTGCCCAGCACAATAATGACCGTGATTCCAAGGAAACCAAAGGAATAATGTAGAAAAAACCCTGGTTATTCAGAAGAACCATATTTTATGAGCTCTGTCTGTGCCTGACTAAAAAATTATAGACTGACCTTGCTAGTAAGTTGTAGCATAATACTCATAGCAAAGAGATGCACAATTCTCTTTATAGTCTCTGACATCAGGAGCAGTCAACTAGTAATACCAGAATCTATCACAGCTACGACTCTTTCCAGTGAATGAAATCAGTATCTTGAAATGAGTAGTTTTCAAATATTTGAAGACACTGAAACAGGGCCTTAAAATGGAAGATGATCAGGAATCTGATCCATACACAGAGTTACCATTTCTGCCAAACCCAAAACTTACGGCTATTAAATACACTTGCTAAATCAAAGGTACCAATCATTAAAATTGATACACATTACATAACTTAAAAAAAAAATGTTTATGTATTTCAAGATGAGGCTCCTAAAATGGAACTATTTACAAAACATTAGATTTTCATTTATTAGTGTTACTCTCTATTTGTTCAGTGTCCACTCTTACACGCTGCCTAACTCTGGAATATGATCCAGTTCATGATATGGCACACCTCTTAGTGCTTTCCATGGGCATTTAGCTATCTGCTTATGTAATAATCCAGTATTTTTTTATTGTTAGAGTTTTGAGGAGAGAAAAAAATAACACAATTGCTTGATGACTATAGAAAAATTTAAAGTATGAAAAGAGTCAAATTTATGCCACTATCTGGTAGCTGTTTAAATTACAAATATAGGAGTGAGTGCATGTTTCTGCATTTTCAAGCACATACATATGCATATACTTGTTAATTTACAAAAGTTACATTCTTTTCTCCTAGTCTTCCTATGCTGTTAGGCCAACAAAAGCAAAATAAAATGCTACTAACCTAGGAGGTGGCTTTCCTTTCGCTTCACACTGTATTACAATATTCTCTCGAGGGTCAACAATGTAATCTTTTGGAGACTGCTGAGTTATTGTAGGAGGTTGTGACACTTCATTATGGAATATAAGAAACAGAGAGGAATTTAACAATATTTTCAAAGTACCAGTGATCTAGTTTTGTAAGCAGAGAAAGCAGAATATTGCAATAAGCAACCAAATCATTGACAGAAAAGTGGGATTAAAGCATCCTTTGTATCAGGAAGCGGAAGCCCTCTACTCTTGCAAATCAGTGTAGCTGTACTAACTTCCAGCTGAGCTATGCTGATTTACAGCAGATGAAGGTCTTTGCCAAAAAGTTTAAGGAATATCATTTCTATACATCAGATTTCAACAGATTTTCACAAAACCGAAGGACACTTGAATACAAAACCCAACATATCCTGAATGAAGAATTGTGAGACATATATACACACAAAATGTCATTTACCACACAGAAGGAAAAAAATACATTGCTTTGTATTTCTAAACATTTCCCATATTCCCAAATTCTCTATGGGTTTAAACTTTTCACACATTTATTGTGCTCAACTGAATTAATCTACAAAGCATGCTTTTAGAAGCTACTTTTCAGGAGTAAAATATGTGTTATAAATAAAAGACTCTGCAAAAGATGAAAAAAGTAGTAACTAGTTTTTAATAGAGGAAACATGTAGGAAAAGCCTAATACTGATTCTCCTCAAAAGAAAGAAAGAAAGAAACAAACCACACACACAAAAAAAACACAACAAAAAACCCCACCACCCCCCCCCCCAAAAAAAACCTCCAACAACCAAACAAACAAAAACCCCAAAACCCAAACAAAAATACAGTTAAGCTTGTGAACTGCCCCAGGAAAAACAAACATTTAATGTTTATGATTTATCAAGTTCTCTGGAATGAGTAGGACACAACAGAATGTAATCACCTGACAAAGTAGTTGATGCCTACCTATTTAATTTATAATCTGTTACCATTATCTGTGTCCGTTTTTGCACCAAAACAAGCCTGTTTATGATATTAAGAAAGTTAGAAAGGTGTCTTCCTTAACATTATTCATCTGTTTATCATTTAGTGTCATCTAAAGGAGCCAGTTTAATAACATGCTTGTGAACATCCCTGTCTAAATACTCTAAATTGTCTGTCCAGCCATACCCTTTGCTAATACTTTTGGGTTATTTCTAGCGACTTTAGCAAAATATTTCAATTGCTACAGCTCATGCTTCACTCTAGCCAGTTAAAATTGTAAAACTGGGATTTTTATTTTAAGTCTTCCCTACCATTATATATCAAGTACTCTGTTGCGCAGTAAGAGGTAGCTGCCTATAGAGCCCTACCCACAAAAAAAACCCACAAAAATCAGATCATGGAACCATAGCAAGATATAGCAGCTAAGCAGAACAGAACAGGACATGTGGAGCTGGGTTTTGCTCCTTTTCCTCACTGGATAGAGGAAAGTGTTTAAAACAGGAAGGCTACATTTTTAAGTGATGATGACTTTTTGTGTATTTCATTAGAGAAGCATTTTGAAGACATTCTTTTTCTCTCTCAGAGGCAGTTCCTGGGGCCAGTACACCTCAGATGGTCACTTGGGAAAAGCAAGCACACTCTGAAAAGGGACAAGACGTGAATACTGCCCAACATACAGGATAATCCACCTGATGCACATCAAAGACCTGAAGCCTTCACTCCTGTGCTATGCACTGCGTGTAAAACTTACTAAATTAACCATGACACTAGAGTGGATTTCGGAAATCCCATAATAGATGAGTTACACTGAAATACCTGTATCCACTATTCTTTAAGGATACAAAATTATCTCCAACTCCAACACATACAATAGTATATTAGTATATATATGCAATTAATTTATTTTTAACAAATATATTTACTCCTGAAAGTAGTAATAAAACATTGCTCATGCTGATATTGAGTAAAGATCTTAATGTTCAGATAGCACACCATCAAAAATCACACAGTTAATTTGTTCAAAATATGAGAACACTGGTTTATTTTCTGAACACTGCATGCACAAAGCATCTAGCTACAGCAAACCAAGTAGTCAACAAAATGTCAGAATCACACATTTTTGGACTGCAAATTCAATTTGCCACACAATCACTATTAATTTTCAGCAGCACACAGCCTAGTTTTTGTGGACAGGAACTTACATTCTTCTAGGAGTTTTGCTTTTATTCCCCCATCAGAATCAGCAGTTGAATGGACAAATGGAGATTAAAGAGAAATACTTGTTAGTTAAAAGAAAATTAGCATTTTTGAGAGGGAAGGTAAGTATTTCTGACAAGTACATTGGTCACCATTAAAAAGAAAACATTTAAAACATTGTAGCCCATGCTGCGATGCCTGAAATTCCAGTCACATCTATCTGTCTATTGAGTCAGATATTACTAAGTTTATCTCAAAAGTTCATAGTATGAGAAACTTTTCTGAAGTGTTGACTTTTTAAGGGCAACCGTGGTATATGATTTTCGCCTTGCAAGGACACAAAACACTGATACTGAGGAGAGAGCAAATCAGAATTAATGGAAGGCACTGCCCTCATGCTACAGTCAAAATCAATCCACCCATATGACCATATGGAAGAACAAAGAGAATGCTTCAGGCTAACATTACAAAGATGAAAGCTTCTAATTCTACTCAACAGACAGGCAATCCCTTTTGGTTTGAAAAATAACTAAATAAAAATACCAAGTAATCTTAGTTGTCACATCTTTATTGCTTAATTCAAATATTTTGCACAATTTTCCTCTCCTCAGTGTTTTAGAGCAAGTCATACTGCTTTCTGTCAGCTGCACTGTCAGTTATCCTTTACCTACTCTGAGACACTGACGAGCATAGGAACCGCTAACTGGCATGAAACCTAAAGGTTCAACTGATCAAGTATGTTCTCACCACCAGGCCTCTGTGGTGGGTATGTAGGGAAGACCCAGAGAAAATGTACGTCCTGCCTTGGTGGTGCTCTCCCTGAGCCCATTCTAACCATTATTTATGAAAACAATAACATCATTATGGATGTAATTTCAGTTAATATGATTTTGGGCTAAAAAAAAAATGTGATAGTATCAGACCTAACGAAGTTATTAAACATTATGTCAGAGGGAACAAGTTAATCAAGAGTTACATAACACATCTAAAAGGGTTACTCATTTTTGTATATTGATGCATTTCTCATTAATTTAACCTGAAGTGTTGCTCTATGCAATAGATATTAGAGTGGAGCACGATTTACATTTATTTCTAAACTACAAGATGGGTTTAAAACAGTGTTTCTAGCCTACAGAAATATTTAGGAAGAAAAATTAAAATATTAATTAATCAAATTTTTATATACCCTCTTTAAGCCACAGTTTATTGCTCTAAAGGCATTCACAACACAAGTCTGATGTTTTTAACATATATTGATCTTGCTACAGAAATACAGCCCATCGGTTTGAGAGGCTTGTAAATACACATGGGGCAAAAAAACCACCAAAGCAGTTGCAATGTATGTCAATGATTATTAAATTAAAAACATGCATTTATGGAAGGTACGAAAGTATGAAAAACATGGGGATAAAGAAAGCCATGCAGATTAGAATCATAGGCAAATTTACTGATATATTAATCCATCAATTTAACACGAGCCCTAATGTTCTCTTATGGTAATTAGTTTAACAAATGAAGAGTCACTGTGAGGTGCAACAGGGTTCACTGAATTCTGAAAATGTGATCATGCTTATCTCAAGAAGAAAATAACAACCTGAAGCATGAATAATTTAATAAAATTAGTTATCAGAGCTACAAAACGCAGCAGCAATCATTGACCATAGCTTTCAACATGGCTGTGGTACCTTCAAGGCTCCCCCCTAACACTGTCTTATATTAGACAAGAATTTTGAATCTTGGTATTTTCCCTCTCTTAGAAGTTTCCTCACTGGTTAAAGCTAGAGTTCCATGCTCAGCACACATACTTTTACTTAAAAGTTAGGCACTTAACTGTTTTCAGGCACTGCTGAGGAAATCTAAGAGCCTAACTTACTCTTCTGGATCAAAAAGTAAGATGCTTCCAAGTGTCTGAATTTCAGGTATTTGATTCTTTTACTAGATCTCATATCAGCTCCTGGAAAACTCTTATATGCAAATAAGGATGTTTGTTTACAGCAACTAGGAATTGTCCTGGGTTTTCAGCAAATAAAATCTTAATTTCACAAATAATTAGCATTTAACTGGGCTTCTCTGCCCTTCTCTGTTTCATCAAATAAAGTGTTCAATCAAGGCACATCGAAGTGAGAGTACCCATGAGAATCCTGTTAACCCTTCTCAAGTGAACAATGTAAGCAGTTTTACATACACAGTTTTTGAAAATATTCAATAAATTAATATAATTATTCATAATCATAATATCCTAACTGAAGTGAGCAAACATACTCCACGTTCAGCTCCATGTTGGAGTTATCTTAATCCTCCTATGCAGAAATTACTTAACTAATCTTCCATTATTCTGCACTTACTTAGCAGGTTAATACTTACAGTCAAGAGGTACATCCAATGCAGAAATCATTTGGCACAGAAAGAGGACCAAGGAAGCTTTGCTTGCAGATATACTCTTCTTTTTCATCATGATTTTAGGCTGCATTGAGTAAATCACACTCGAAGAATGAAGTTCAACTTCATCAGACTAGGTAGCTTGGAACAGTTATGTGAATATAGACAAGAAACCTGGCAAATAAAAATAAGAGAATAATAGTATGTAGATACTATGGAGAGCTGAATGATCACATCTTAATAATACTATGAAATACCAGCAATCTACATACTATATCCAGGGATAAGTGTTACACACCGTGTGCTCTAACAAAATCCAAGAAGTTCTCAGGACACCTAGATCATAACAACTCTCACAACCTCATTGAATGAAAATACAAATGCCTCTCCTAAGAAGTATAAAGCATCAAGTATAAAGCACCAAGTATAAAGTCCAGCCAGTTAAAAAACCAGCATATACTAAATGAAATAGTCCCCTGAAGTAGATCTATGGGATTAAAGCTCTGAATGCTCACCTAGTCTCTCTTTCAAACACCCTGCACAATTCCTGGAAAAGGTTATTTTAGGCATCTACTCCAATGAAAACATGTCTGACTACAAATCTGTTGAGTAAACTGCATGATCTTTTCCCTACTTTGGAACTCTTTCCAACAGACAGCTGTAAACTGAATACAGAAGACTTCATGGATTGCCACATTGACGTGCTAATTTATAAACCACATAGGAACCTACGCTCTTATTCCTGGGTTTCTGATTCCACCCAAAACACATAACATAAAATACTTTATCATTTCTAGCCTGAAACCAAAATCTAATTAACTGGCAACTCACTACAAACTCTCTTCTTCTTCTTTCCTGTGAGAATGGGTGGCATAAATGAAACCAGAGAAATCTGGTTTTGAAATGTGCTACATTTTCTGCCTCAACCAAGCATGAGAGATCGCATTAGCCAGGGCAGAATTATTCTGTCTTCCTCCTTAGTCTTACTGTATTCAGGACGAAGCTCTAACTTAGAAGAATGTTGACAGAGTAAAAACTAGCTGCCTGGAATCCCCACCATCATTATCAGTTACCTACAAAGAGCTATAAGAATACAGCCTTTGAAATTCAAATAGCAGTTACACAATGCACTCTCAGTAAATGGACATCAGCTGAGGAACCTCCCAAATGCCAGACTCATCAGAAAGTTCATAGTGATCAGCATTAATTTACCTTGAAGAGAGCACTTCCTCAGCTATCCCTGCAGATGTGCTAGCAAGACTTGCAAAGAAGCAGCTGTCTTACAAATGTTAAATAAATAGTTATTTGTGCTTTCTGAAGTTACTTAATCATTCTATGCTAGGAATTTCCCTCAATCTTTAAGTTACAGAATAAATTACGTTTCTTCATTGCTGCTGCAGATGGTCTTTCTCTGAACAGAGACTGGAATTGGAAACCAGAACTGAGGTGTAGGTAGAACTCAACATCTCATCCTAACCTAGCGCATCAAACTCCCCAATTCTTACTGTCACTATCTATAACACATTTGTTTCAAAATCAAAATAGCCCAGAGGGTTAAACTGCTAGAGATGGACTGCTTCTTGGAGCTCTTGGGAACTGCTGACTGGGGTACTACATGAGAAGGCAAATTGCTTATTCACATTCAAAACTACCTACAGTGCTGCACACCATAATGAAACAAGTAAGTATTAGTTACAACAGATTAGAAGGATGACAAAATTCTTCAGAAGAGAGAACACCTGAGTTCTAGCCTTTGCATAATTATTTATCCGAACTGGAACTGCAGAAGCAGACAAGGTTGCAAGCCTAATTAAAAATTACCCAAAAAGTGGTTTAGGCATACAAGAGGAAAGCATGACAAGTACTCGGACTTTCATATTAAAATAACCTGAATTTTCCTATATTTTAAACGAGTGCCATAAGGCCCTGGGGATTTACCTCGGGATGGGGAGAAGTGTTTCTTCCGTCCCACTTTTGGCATATAGTTTCCTATGCTCCCACTGCAGTAAGGGGAAGGAGAGAGGCTTCTCTTGAGAGTGCCTGAGAGCACTCCAGCATATTTCCTGCAACGAAGTGCTCTCCAGAAGAGCTGATTTTATTCCATCAACTACAGCTGTCGGCTCCTTTCCAGTTAAACTAGGTTCTCACACACTGTTCTCCTGATCTTTATGTCATCTCCTCATTACAGCATCACTGCAATTAACAAGGTGCCCTCTCTGTACAATGTGTTTGAACCAGGATTTACAGGATATTCTTTGAAGTATTCTACAAGAGAACTTTGATTTTTATTGTTTCTTCTCCAAGCAAAAGTTCAGTTATGAAAACTTATGAAACTCTGAAAACCTGTTATACACTTTATTGTCCTGTTCTTTCACCATGTAAAATGACTATTGCAGTGATTTCAGAGTATTTTAAAATTAAATTGCATTCCCTTTGAACAAGTACAAATGAACAGGCAAGCAGTGGTGAGTCAGGCATGTGCAATTAAAATTATTGTGAAAGTAATACCCTTGAGAAAATGCCTTACATTGTCTATCTCTGCTACTGTAAGGTTCCAGTAGGGTATCTATTGAACCTACTGCTGGGATGTTTGGATACAATATGGGAATTCAACAGGTAACATGAATTATAAAGCTGTGCTTGCACACTGACTTTGTCATTCTTCAGAGACGCAGTGTGCACAAATGGCTTGTGATAGAACATATTTAACAGAAAATGATTTTAGTTTTGTCAGCACAACTGGGTACTCTTGTTGAATATATTCAAGATTAAATCTGACATAATTTAGTATGAATCCAACAGCTGTTGAGTAGAACTAAACATTGCTTTGACATAATATTATCTGCTACAAAATAAGGCCAGGCCTCTAAGTGCAGATCAATGTAAAAGCTTCAATTTCCAAACTTGAAATATTTATACAGCAGATTGCCTTTTCCTTCAGATAATTTATTTAAAATCTCTTATAACTTTGACATTTTGTCCCACCCTTTTCATAGGAAAACACATGTATTTTGACAGCTCATTCAGGACTCTAGTCACTGATTTGTACAAATAAGATTCTCTATAGCTGTCACGTACATAGCAAAATAATCACTTTTTATATTTTCTGTGTTTCTTGGCGAGATGCTGATTGCGAGTAACAACGTGGACTAAAGGTTGAAGCTATGATATAGCAAACGGGAGTCAATTAGATGTAAACTGTCCCAGGAATGATGCACAGCATCATTTTATCAAACTTGTAATTTTATCAAATATTAAAATATTAAAATCAGGCTTTTGTCAATCATTTGTTTTACAGGCCAAACTTTCCATAAAACTATGTTGAGTAGAATTAATTTTATTCATGGCCTTTAATTCCCTATCAGCTGAATCCCCAGTCAGCTTTTTCCATATGTTCACTGCGATTTATATCAGGCTACATTTACCCTGCTCAATCTGCTTGTCTGAATCTGAATCTGGGCAGAACACCACCTTTCTTCCAGCCTTAAGGAACATATTAAAAATTAAAACCTGTGAACCAGAAATCTCCCTTACAGGCTTCTCTAGATCCATTGCGCCTAGACCTGCTCGCTAAACATCTGTATCTTCAACACACATTATTTAATACCTATTAATGGTTATTATGACTAAAAAAGGTGTCCATCCAAACATGATGTATCATACTTTTTCTTCAAATTCACCATGTTACTTGCAATAATAAACCAACAGCGAGAAGCAAATGACTGTGAAGTAGCTCACGAAACAGTGCTAATCTTGTTTCTGTTCTTAACACTTAGTCCATAAAAATAAACCAAGTATTTGTCTGCTTGTCTCCTCCACAGCAACAGCCAACACATCTGCCATGAGAACAGAAGCTCTTTCAGACAAGTGTTTCAGTACTGACTGGGCATCTGCACAGCCTCAGCACAACAAGGTCCAATCACTTCCAGCATAACTTCAGTATGAACTACAAAACTAGCAACGTAAACCAGCTTCATTATCCACCCATTTTGCATTGCTACTGAACTGCAGTTGTACCAGGTCATCTGACACCCATCCAACTGATGTAGCCTTGCACGAGGTTGACACGAGGTCTGAGTAGGGTCCTACAATGCCATGAATCCTCAGGGTTTACCTAAGCAGAATCAACACTACATCAGTCCTTCAACAGTGTTTTAGGTAGGTGGGGGTCTAAATAAAGACACGTCTGTTTGGGTATTCTCTAAGACATCCTCCCTCCAGCAGCCACTTAGCCACTTGTCCATTGACAGGGATACAGGAGGTTCCAGGTCACTTTGAGCTTTTCCACAGTTATAAGGCATATGCAATCTGGATCTTGTCTTGTTCACTTTTTTTCCTTTTTAATTTCTTCTCTCAAAATATTTTTCCCTTTTACTTTTATGAGTCTTTAGTGTTGCACTTCTCTGAACACTATAAAATTATATAGCTGCTAACTGCAGCTCATTGGTAAATCACTATGAACACTGGGATACAGCTGAAAAATCAAGCATATAGGTCCTTAAAAAATCCACTCGGCAAAGTATTATTTCAACTGCCTGCTCTAGAAGTGCAAGTGTCACATCCTAGGAGCATCCAAAAATGCAGGATAAAAAAGTCCAACTAAGCACAGATTTCAAATGTCTAATTAAAGGCTGCAGGTAAGCCTGTAAGCTCAGTCATGATCCACACACTCAAATCTTCTCTTGAGAGCAGACAAGCAGAGTTATTTTTAAAAGACTGAGGCAGGGCTGATCTGTCCTTTTACAGTTGTCTTATACGTCCCTAAGGACCTATACTGAATTTGGCCTTTTTGAAGATTTAAACAGAGGAGCATTTACTTTCTAGGTCCTGCTCAGATTAAATTATAAACTGCTTAAATGAGGTGATTACATACACAGCAAAGCTGCGGATAGCCCTCAAACAGCGAAGTAAGCCTAGTAAGTCTAGCAAATTCAGATGCCTCCAGAGTCAAATCAACAGCTGAACAGCAATCTTGCTCGAGTGCTTTCTGGTGTCTTGAATTCAGACTCTTTCACCTTTCTTACCTCTTCACTTACAACAGAAGATAGAATGGAGCATAAAACCAATGGTTTACTGCCATTTATTTTAGTAGTCCTTTAGAGTCATTACAGCCTGAACAACAATGCTTCATCTCTTACGCATTTTGCTGTCTTTGAAAGACTTGACTGAAGTGCTTGAGTGCAACTCTGCAAATCTGCTGAAGACTATGGCTTTACACAGCAGGAAGTAAAAACATAACTTGCACAGATTTAGAGAGATACAGTTTGGCTTAAAGCGAATCACTAAATATGGTCATCAAGGAGAGTAAATAATTCAGCTTGATTATTAAATTTCTCAGTGAGTTAGAAGTCATTTAGAGTGAGTGAGAGAAAACAAATTAAGAAAACATTTTTACAGCACCTGAGTATTAAAACCAGGTACCCACATGATGCTATCATTAGGATAACTCTTTACGTTATGCTTTGACATTTTTAGAACCATGCAAATGATCTAGTCACTCAGTAAGTCCACTTTCAGAAGATCTAATTCAGAATGAGCTTCAATAAGACAAAGGTTTTCAAGTTGCCCATCTCCTTCCCTCTGAAAGGTTTTTCAATAGACAGTGCTTATGAGATAAATAACTATGAATCATCAGACTGCTGTGACAGCCATAAGTAACTGAACAAACAGAACCAGAAGGAAAACTGCAGAGTGGGTAGAAGAAAAATGCACCATCATCCTGAGCGAAGACTCCCAATTCAATGACTACAGTTAGCTCCTTGTAAATATGCAAAAGGGATGCTCAGCTGAAATGCTCCCTGAAATGCTAATTTCTTTACCCAAGAGATATGATGAAAGAGATTTTTTTTCCTTTCTTTTCCTTGTACTTATTTTTTAACTCACCAGAATTCAGAGCAGGAGTTTCAGAGCGCTGGCTTAGAAGAAAGTAACACATTTTGTATTATGTTGGTTAATTACCTTCTTTGCATCCCTGCAGCTAACCCACTATCTGTCCAGAAGTATTCTTGCAACCCTGGAGATATTCTTGTGAAAAGCATACTGTGCAAAAGAGCAGAATCTGATTCAAAGACAGGGATACTCCTCCCTTTGGGAAGTAGAGCAGAAACCACTAATATTAGCATGAAATGCCAGCATAGTTATGCTAGGGAGGAGATCACTCAGAATAGGGACAGTGCCAGAAACTGAGGACTAAGGCATTCTGTCAGATATAAAACACTAACAAGTACATGAACAAAGGAGGATAAACAGTGCTGAGGGAACAAACTGTACAAACTCCAGCTAGCTGCCTTGGGTAGACCTTTTGGAGATGGGGGTTGGGGACTGGCCACCTATGTGCAACATCTACTTAACAGGCAAAGTTAGCATGTTTGCTGGCTACATTTTAATTAATTTTGTTAAAGGAGTTCCAAATACATCTGTTAGCTTGCAACCTCTGCCTACCATTAAAAACTGAAATGAAACAAGAGCTCAAACACTTCTATGCCTTAGAAATACCCTTGCCTTTCTCTCTAAAAGTGCTGACAATTTTCTCGATGAGTACAGCTGTGCAAATCAGATCTGCCCCTGCTTTAAACAACACTAATTCATGCTGCTGCTGTTTCAAACAGAATGGTCTGAGACTTGAGCAAATAAACCAGCTCCTTAAAATATGTTTGCAGATATGCCCAGTGTTGTGCTACATTTCATAACCAGGTCACCATGCTCAGGTGTGTTACTAAGGATCATACGTGCAGGGATGACTAGTGCCCTAACAATGGCCAGAAAGAACTTGCCAACTTTAAGACGTTCTGATTTCATCACTTCTTTATATGAGCATCTCTACCCCTCATTCACAAATAACTCATAACAACATATAAAGTGCTAACTAACTTCATCACCTTCACAAAACCTGCCTGGCTACCTCAACTTTATAAAGGAGGGAAGGTTGGCATTCAAGTGTCCTTTTTTTATCCTGACTTTGCTTGGCTTTTGTTTGCTTGGTGTCCTGTTTTGGGTTTTTTTGTGGGTTGTTTCGTTTTGGTTTGCTTTTTGAGGTGGGTTTGGGTTTTTTTTTTTTTATTACAAACCTGTAGAGCTTCCAGGTCCCTGAATACATGAGCTCTTGTGGACACTGTGGAGGTTCTTAAGTGGGAGTATACAACAGGGCAAGGCCTGACAGGATGTACACTGCATCTGTGCAACACTGCGCTGCAAACAATGACCCAACCTCACTGCCTGTCACCATCATTAAGAGCTGAGTTACTCAGCTGGCACTTGAGAAAGCAAAGGAGACTTGGTGTCTGCCCTCGAGAGCTCACACAGGGAGCTCCTCATCACAACGCATGAATTCTGCCCGAGTTTCTCCTATCATCCATGCGTAGGGCACAGAGCAGTCTGGATGTACTGTTTTCTGCCTACAATGGACAATAATGTCAGTCCTCCATTAGGTGGCAGATTGACCCTAAGAGAGAATGAGGTAAGTGCTTCTCTGAACTGGAACTGAGGGGAGCAAAGGGTGAAGGAGTGGAACAGGCAATTATTGAAGCAAAACACTTCAATGGGATTGAGAAGATACCAGGTAAATAGTACCTTTTGGGTTTTGTTAGAGGGAGAGGAAAGGAAAGAAGTAAAGAAAGCGTATACGTTTAAAAGCATTAAGGTCAGAATTACATGTTAAAATTTTATCTACATAAAAGAAAGAGAAATTAAAAGTATTCAACATGATATTAACATGAAAAGAAAGAAAAATAATTTTACATCAGTGTTGAAAGACACAATCTGGAAGATGATGGGGAAAGAAAAACAGACCCTGCACCAGCCTACCGGTTTGGACATGAATATTTGCAACAGCTCTGCCCCCTTCTATGGTGAATTCACAGTAACAGATTATTTCAGCATAGGTTTCACCTTTAAACAAGGGCTATGAGAGCATTACAGATATTTCACAGGAAGAAACAAGGAAAAGATGAAAAATCAATGTTGCAATAATTAAGGAATATTTAAAAGCACTCAGGCCTGAAGGTTTCAGACACACTGTGGGTCCACTGCAGATCTATCGCAAGGCAAACTCCAGAAAATCTGAATATACAGACAGACATCAGCACAGACCGCTGTGACTGTCACCACCCTGACCTCTCACTCTGAGGTACAAATCATGGGTATCCTCCTCCTCATACAGCTTTTACTTTAGTCAGTTCTATCACCAGCCAGACATAAAAGCCTTACCGAAAGATGAACCAGTGGGGAAGAAGATGGGCCTGGCTGAACAGAGAGCTTTGGCTGGAACTCAGAAAAAAAAGGAGAGTTTATGACCTTTAGAAGAAGGGGTAGACTACTCAAGAGAACACAAGGATATCATGAGGTTATACATGGAGTAAACTAGAAGGGCCAAAGCCCATCTACAACCTAATCTGGCTACTGCTGTAAAAGACAATAAAAAATGTTCCTATAAATACTTGAGCAACAAAACAAGGGCTGAGGAAAATCTTCATCCTTTATTGGATGCGGTAGGAAACATAGTGACAAAGGCTGGGGAAAAGGCTGATGTACTTATTGCCAATTTGCCTCAGTCTTTAATAGGAAGACCAGTTGCTCTTCAGGTACTCAGACCTCTGCACTGGAAGACAGGGATGGGGAGCAGAATGAAGCCCCCATAATCCAAGGGGAAATGGTTAACAACCTGCTATACTACTGAGTCAAACAGAAGGCTATGAGTCCAGATAGAATCTATGCAAGGGTACTGAGAGAGCTGGTGGAAGTGCTCACCAGCTACTTTCCATCACTTAGCAACAGTCCTGGCTAACCAGGGAGGTCCCAGTGACTGGAAATTAGCAAATGGGACCCCATCTACAAGAAGGGCTGGAAGGAGGATCCAGAGAACTACAGGCCTGATCTTGGTGCTGGGGAAAGTTATGGAGCAGATCATCTTGAGTCCCATCACATAGCACTGTACCACAAAATCAGGTGATGAGGCACAGTCAGCATGGGTTTATGAACGGCAAGTCCTGCTTGACTAACCTGATCTCCTTCTATGACAAGGTGACCCACATACTGGATGAGGAAAAGGCTGTGGATTGCATGTTGTTTAGCTGGACTTCAGTAAAGCTTTTGACACCTTTTTCCACAGCATTCTCCTGGAGAAACTGACTGCTCATGGTATGGATGGGTGTACTCTTCACAGGGTGAAAAACTGACTGGATGGACAGTGGTGAAGAATGGAGTTAAATCCAGTTGATGGCTGGTTACAACTGGTGCTCCTCAGGGCTCAGCACTGGGGCCAGTTCTGCTTAATATCATTATCAATGATCTGGACAAGGCAACTGAGTGCTTTCTCAGTAAGCCTGAGATCACACCAAGTTGGAATGAATGTTGACCTCCTGAGGGAAGGAAAGCTCTTCAGAGGGATCTGGACAGGCTGGATCGATGGTCCTATGCCAACTGTATGAGATTCAACAAGGCAAAGTGCCCGTTCCTGCAGTTAGGTCATAACAACCCCATGCAACACTACAGGCTTGGGGAAGAGTGGCTTTAAAGCTGCCTGGTGGAAAAGGACCTGGGGGTGTTGGTCAATAGCTGGCTGAACACAAGCCAGCTTGTGCCCAGGCAGCCAAGAAGGTCAATGACACCCTGGTCTGTATCACAAATAGTGCGGGCAAGCGCAGTGATCATCCTCCTGTACTGGCACTGGTGAGGCTGCACCTCGAATCCTGTGTTCAGCTCTGGGCCCCTCATTGCAAGAAAGACATTGAGCATATTCAAACGAGGGCAGTGAAGCTGGTGAAAGGTCTGGAGCACAAGTCCTGTGAGGGAACTGGGGTTGTTTAGCCTGGATAAAAGGAGGTTCAGGGGAGACCTTATTGCTCTCTACAACTACCTGAAAGGAGGTTGTAGTGAGGCGGGTATTGGTCTCTTCTCCCAAGTAACAAAGGAGAGGATGACAAGTAATGGCCTCAGGTTGCACCAGGGGAGGTTTAGGTTGGATATTAGGAAAATCTTCTTCACTGAAAGTGTTGTCAAGCCTTGGAACAGGCTGCCCAGGGAAGTGGTGGAGTCATCACCCCTGGAGGTATTTAAAGGATGTGTAGATGTGGTGCTTAGGGACATGGTCTAGTGGTGGACTTGGTAGTGCTACATTAATGGTTGGAATCGATGATATTAAAGTGTTTTCAAACCTAAAAGATTCTATGATTCTATAAAAGTCAACACTTTTAGTTCAGGAAAAGTGTCTTGGATGAAACTACTAGAAGCAAATATGATATTCTGGATGAACCAGCATTATACCTATAATTACTTCCCCTTGTAGTCTACTGTTAACCACAACCACCACATTTATTCCATTCCTTAGTATATTTTCCTTCTTGTTTTAAATAAGCTATGTGATTTTAGCCAGTTTTACTGACATGGACTATTGAACCTCATCTGTCTAAATACACGAATGGATAGAACCCATGCTGTCATGTTATTTTAGTGGGCCAGCTTCAAACAACAGATATAATGTACCAAACTTCATATTTTTAGAATTAATCCCTCATTTTGCTGGCATTATGCAACAAAATCTGCCACTGGCTTCATCTGAACTTGACTTGATTAAAACTCTTAAGATTTGTTCTATAATCTGTTATTGCAGCTGATTCTGTTAAATCTCTGTTCTCCAGCCTCTGCTTCCCTGTATCTGGATTATCAAAGAGACAAAGAAAGAAAAAAAAAAAAGCAATTCAAGAATATAAATGAAAGGCCTATTTTTACATTTATCCAAATGTGGATTTTTTTTCTGCTATTATGATGTTCAAGGATTAATATGACTTTTTAATTGAATGTATTTTTTATTTTAATGTATCAAAAATAAAACCCTGCAGCTTAATTTTCCCAATTAATTTTGCACTTCTAATAGAGTTTTAAAACACCATTATCAAACTGAAACTTTCTAAATGATATGTGCTAACCTATATTCCCATGCTTTTGCCCTTTCATCTGAAATATATTTTATATGTTAAAAATATTTTCAATGTTTAATTTATAAAAATCAGAGAAGGCACCACTAAAATAACATAATTTTGGACGCAATTCAAATAAGCTGCAACACGACAAAGCCAATAACTAGAGCCTGAGTGAGCTTTTTTATACAAATCATTAATTCAAACCTTTAGGGTAAAAAAAGCTCATTTATTCATCAAGGAGTTAGTCCAGTTTGTTCCTTAACTGGGAAATAGCTTTCCCTGCATTGTTTGTACGTGTATGCTATTCATTAATGACACACACACACAAAAAAAATCTTACCCAGGACTTCGTATCTATTATGTAAGTAAACATTACACTTTGATGTAAGAATTTACATTGTTCACAGATTCATTCGAATTTCACATTCACATTACCACCAAGGAGATAAAAGACATTTCTTTTACACTGTCTTGTTTACAACTGTTTTCTTTGGCTTGTTACAACTAATTTATCCTTTAAATCAAGATCTCAAATGAAAACTGCACACATCGTAAGAATAGGGGTTTTTTGTTGGGTTTTTTTTTGTTGTTGTTGTTTGAGTTAAGCTCAGGGTAGCTCTGCACAGTTGCACCAGTGGATGAGAAGAAACTTTTTTCCATTCAAGGTACTAGTTGAAATACTCTGTTTTCTCATTATATGAACACTATTCTAAGCACATATGATATCCTCCCACAAAATTAATAATACTGAAATTAAAAAAAATAAACTCTTCAAGGTGAAAGAAAAAATAGCACTGCAAGAGGAGAACATATTACAAAATCCCAAACAAAAAACCTTCTGAAATTCTGCTGATAGTGCTGCAAAAGAACTTTACTTCATAACTTGTAATCCAGCGAATGATGTGTTATTTTACTCACAATAAAGAATGACTGCATTTAATCATTCAAAAATAAAATCAGATTATTAACGTATACACATACGTAAGATTTGTATCACACAATGAGGCATCCAAAGAAACATTTGCTTTTCATGATAATACGTCCTAAGGCACACAGTAACAAGGCAGCATGACTTCACAACTGAATTCTTACTCTCATGATAAAACCACTTTTTTATAATTATGCATCCATTTAATTTCCAAACTACCTTTTTGCTTTTTCTTAAGCCAGGTTATTTGCTAAATTTCTAAACATACACATAAAATTAAAACCAAATTTCTCTCCAATAATATGGGTACACACAACAGCAATTTCTCGCCGCACATTAGAAATTATTTCAATAAACTCTGCCAATTCTAATTTTTGCACAGTTGTAACATCTAATAATGCAAATGCAGTACAAAATATCAGCATTTCAGAAGGAAAAAGTTGAAGAAACTATAAAAATGAAGGCAAGACATTTAAGAAGTTAAAATAAATAATATTCCTAATTAGCTTTGATTACTTCAAACACTTGCCTATGCTTTATAGTTTTTACAAATTATCTTTCTCTGAGGCAACTTTCAGTCAACCCAGTTATAATCAGAATAACAGTGTATCAAGGCAGCTTGTGAGTCAGACCCCTCTCCTTTCCATATCTTTAAATATTGATCCTTCAAAGAAAATACAAAGGACTGCTCACTGGACTCTCAAGCAACACCTGCAGGTGATACAGCCATATTAACATAATGCTGCTCTGGATTTCAACACGAAAAGAATGCAAAATTGCTATAAATCAACATTAAAGCCTAAAATTATTTTCTTAGCCATGCTAATTTAGAGAGATGTTGCTGTCCAAGATTTTTAATTTTACATTAAATTGCCTTACTGTTTATACACCAGAGAAACCCTCATATAACTAAGACCAGAAAGTACTCTTTAATCTTTAACATAAAATTAAATTTTGCTGGTTTTTCAATTTATCCAGAGACTTAGCACCACTTTAAACTGTGCTTTGTTGTATTCATTTTAATCAAATGTTGTTTTAATTGGGTCTGTAAGGATATGTAGAAACTAGTGCAGCACTGGGAAGAAAATAATTTTTTATCTCCTGTTCTTACATCTCTGAAACCAGTCTGGTTTTCAGTCTCACCTTTAACTTCCCTTCAGGCATTGTTCCCTAGGGTTCCACAGCTTCAATTCCCAATTCGTATTTGCTTAGAAGAATAATGTATCTCAAAGCAGTACTTCTGGAAAGCAAGACCTGTGGAAATGGGACTGTCTTACCAAATTTTCCATGTGGTCTATGGGAAGAAGTTGAAGCCTAAAGCAGGGCTCCCAGAAAATGCCTCACTGGGCACATGGACAGAGCAAAAGGAAAAGGCAGCTCTACCCAGCATGTACTTTCATGATGTTCGTAAGCGTTGCCTCTGTGTGTGTATAGTAGAAAACTGAGTGTCTCCTTACAAAAAGGAGCAAGAAATCACGGCAGGATCTCAGACAACCAGTTGTCAATGTCCTACATCTCTCCCTCCCAAATTCTGATCTCTCCTAAGCATCCTTCCCTCTTAATGACAGACAGATGCTGCCTTTTATTCCTTCCTAAAAAACTGTAAGCTAGCCAGGCAACACCAGACTGGTGAAAGAACTGTTCTCCGTACTGCTGAGAAAGTAGCTATCTGTGAAGGAGGGTGAAGGGAAATAAAGTCTATCAAGGAAAAAAATCTCAGTCAGACTTTGTATTCAAAGAACAATCTACCTAATACTGAAGTAGAGGCTTTGAGATACGGCTTTTCTTACTGTCAGAACAGTAAAATGCTAAATTAATAATAGCCTTTCATGGAGGGCAGTTACAACAGCTGAGATTGACTGATAATATCAGGTAGCAGCCCTGATTCCTTTCTTCCTTAGCAGGCACATGACTCAAACTGCTTCACTGCAAATATTTGGTAAAGTAGTTCAACATTTTTTGGCCTAAACTATAGGTTAAATCTATAACTATACTCCACAACTAAGTTAAGCTCAATTTGCCCTAACAACATTTCAAGTGAAACTAACAGCTTCACTCCCCATCAGAGTAAAATTTAAAGTAGCAAAACAACTTTCACTGTAAGTTCATGAAAAGAATGTTTGTCATATCAAGACAGATAATAAACTTCCCAAGGATGGGGTTTTGTCTTGTTTGAGAGTTTTGTTTTCGGTTTCTTTGTGGGTTTGGTTTTGGTTTTTTGTCATTTGAGATGCTGGAGCAAACATTCTGCACTACATGAAAGGGGCTATGTCACGTTGGTTGCCTATGCAGCATTCACGAGACAACAGCAACCAAGGAAACCCTTACAAGCT
Source organism: Coracopsis vasa (assembly GCA_026283785.1). NCBI lineage: Eukaryota > Metazoa > Chordata > Aves > Psittaciformes > Psittacidae > Coracopsis > Coracopsis vasa. Next base: position 64,607 of record JANHGB010043935.1, read on the forward strand.
TCTTTTTCAGAAGGAAAATAACAGAAAATAGGCATCAACATACTTAGGCTCAGTAGGGCACAAAAATACTTTTCCTGTAACCCTAAATAGCAGAAAAGGGAGAGTCTACGTCTCCTTTAAAATTCACAAAGCTTTTTGTTTTTCTTGCATTTGAACCAAGAGTGGAGCACAAAGGCAACCAACCTTTGACACTCATTATTTATTTTGAATTGTTACAGGGTTTCACAGTGCATCACAGGGATCTCTGCATTCACACTGATGTCTCATTTTTGACTTCATAATTCATTCAGTAACAGGAGCTGGTTGCTGTAAAAAGGACTCACCTGGGAACATTCCCCATGAAATGGTGGAAAAGGTAAAGATGAAGTAAAATCTTTTACTTACTTTTCTTTAATCTTGATAGTGTGTTCCCAGAAATTACACATTTTCACATATAATGCTTGCTGCTGGGTAGTTGCCAGGTAAGATAATAGCATTTCTGCTTAATTAAACCACATTCCTTTTTTCCACAATGGCTGACAATTGGCTATTTTTAACATGGCAAGATTTACTCACATCAGCATATGCTGGGAAAAGTGTGATACACCTTTTGTTTAATCTTAAAACCCAGAATTTCCAGACATAAAGCCAACAGTTGGCATGACTGAGACGCTCTGAACTTCACACATACGATTTCTCACATATTTAATCAGAGAAAGTTTACCTAAGTCACTGCACTGGTTTAGCAAAGATATTGAATGTCATGGGAAAACTAGAAAGGGGAAGGGAAGATTTTAAAAGATTTAAAAAGATATAAAAAGGACAGAAGTATATTTTAAAATATTGTATTATACAAAATGAACCATTTCTAATGTATCTAGGACAAGGAACCTGCACCAAAAAATGTATCCAGTGAAATCTGAGAGAAATACAATTAAGCCTGAACTAACTTGAATGCTGAACAGAAATCAAGTTAGCAATACAATTATCTTCACTAATATAAAAAAAGCATTAAGGGTTAGGTTAGATAAGTAATTTTCTCTTTTTGCCAGCAATCACTTTAGTCTGTTGATCATCAAAATATTTTATTAGAGGGTACATTTATTAGAGGGTACATTAGAGGGTACATTAATCTTCCATATATCCCAAACAACTTCAGGTATGAAAAAGGAGGTTCATGGAGACTAGAACAACCACTTGTCTTCTTTGGTTTGGTGAGCAGAGTCACAGAATTATACAGCTAACTAATTTTCACAAATTAAAATAGAACCTGGCTGGGGGAAGGGGAAGAGTCTAGAGAATTAGGTCTATCCATTCACTAACCATAATTTCTTTTTTTCAAGAGCAGTCCTTAGAGCTCTCTCCAACATTGCTTTTTACTTGAATTAAAAAGTTGGTACTTTATTTAGGGGTGGATCTTCACACTAGGCTTGCTCTGATCTAATGACAAGCAGCCGTCAAGAAGATATGCAGAAGTCCTGAGCTCTTCTTCTCTTCCTCACTGTAAATTCCTGCCCTCTCTCCTTGCATTTAAGAACTGTAGTATCCTCAGTGTAGTATCCTATCAGTTCACTGATCCAAAAAAACCTAAACCTACGCAAGAAAAGATTAGGTTCTGACACGACAGAGATTTTCCAAAAGGAGCTACCTCTTTTGGATGTCAGCCCAAAATTAAACGAAGTAAAACATCATGTGAAAATGTACCCACAGCCCAAGTCTTCATGGATCTGACCTGGGTAAATGCCACACTGAAGTATTACCAGTACTAAATTGACTCTGTCCTACTCTACTTGCAACACTGGTGAGGAATACTCTGCAAGGCTAAGGAAAATTACTTCAGAGCAGAGCCAAACACCTGAAAAGAGATATTTATGCACAGGTTTTTTCTTAAAAATAATTTAAAAAAATTAAAAAAAGCAAAGGAAGATCCTAGTATCTCTGACTTACTTCATCTGACTCAGTGAATCATAGAATCATAGAATTAAAAGTCAACAACATCCATCATGATTTTTCAAATCTCTACAAAGTCCATAAAAGCCTCCCAAATACTGACACTTCTTTCATTGACACATTTCACAAGATGACAGATGCATTCATGAACTTCATTGCACATTTCCAGTAAACAAATGACATTGACATTTCATTTTTACTATCTTTGATGCAAAACATGTCCTTGTATTTTTTCCTAATGATTTGCAGCATTGTTCCTAGTGTAGTCTGTTAAGATATGTGATTTTTCAAGTCTGAAGAGGAGCACTATATTCTGCAAAGTCTGTAAGTCATGTAAAAAGAAATGTCAAACCTTTATTGTATTTCCCTGCCTTTTATATCCACCAGCCTTGTACACTAATTTATTCCAAGAAGATTTATTTGATTTATTGTGAATAAAATAGTTCAAAAAAGTGTGGGCAACTACCACACATCAGTGTATACAGTCTCCTGCAAAATAATTCTAACACAGTACCATCCTTCACACGTATTTACCAGGATGCATTTTACAAATATTGTAAATCCTGTATTTGAAGGCTTTTATTTCTAAATAGAGGAAAACCAGTTGCACACGTAAGTTATATAATTTCTCAAATTACATAATTAGCAATATGCATACACACAGACACATATGAAAACAATATTTAGCCTGCTCTGTAACAAATTACAACTGCATTCCTCAACTTAATCAGAACATGCTGCTTTGATGCTCTGATGAGTACTCTCCTTTAAAAAAAATAGCACCCTGAGCATTTCCTGTGCTCACTTGCACCTCAAACACATCTGGCTTTTTTAAAGAGCTTTTTTTGTTTGCACACCAGTTTGCAAATGATACACAAATCATTAAGTTATCTAAAAGTCAAAGCAGCTATTAAAAAGGAAACTGAATAGTCATATTTTAGGTATTTACAGAAAAGGGGTGCAGACAAAAGCGGGTACTTGGTAGAATATTTTTTAGGTTATTATAATACTCAGGAATGTGACACAGCAAGAGAATTAACCCAAGATTCTCCATCAAGACTCATCAAGCTATATCAGAATTTTAAATCTGTTTTTGCTAAAACATAGACTGGTTTGGATTGGAAGAGACCTTAAAGATCATCCAGTTCCAACCCTCCTCCATGGGCAGGGACACCTTCCACTAGAGCAGGTTGTTCAAAACCCCATCCAACCTGGCCTTGAACACTGCCAGGGATGGGGCATGCGCAGCTTCTCCAGGCAACCTGTGCCAGTGTCTCACCACCCTCATAGTAAAGAATTTTTCCCTTATATCTAATTTAAATTTCCCATCTCTCAGTTTCAAACCCTCTGTCAGTCACCACATATCCTGGTAAAAAGTTTCTCTCCAGGTTTTTGGTAGGCCTTTTTCAGGTACTGGAAGGCTGCTATAAGGTCTCTCTGGAGCTTTCTCTTCTCCAGGCTGAACAAACTCCGTTCTCTCAGCCTGCCTTCATAAATAATCAGTTAAACTTAGTGTCATGTTAAAGAAAAGTTCATAGGGGAATAAAGATTTACAGGAAGTTCTGGCTACTGATTTCATTTCAACTGTTGATCTATTTTTAGGAAAAAAAGAGAAATTCTCAAAGCACTGTTAATCCAGTAAAATCAGAGAAATACTGCTTCTGACATGAGTGCTGGCCAAGAGGCTTCTCAGTGTGTAGGTTATTACAAACAGGAGACTTTAAAAACGCACTATATTCATCTAAGAGAGTCTAATGTGACATTCTTTCAAAAATAACTAGATGCTGGTTTTGTTCAAAGCTTTCTAGCCTTTTCTAGTAGGCACCCTGACTGAGCAGTTCACTGCTTCTGCTTCTTGCCCAGGCCATGCACTGACACTTTTTAGGTTGTGTAGAAGCTTCTCTCTCTTTTTCAGCACGCTGCTGTCTTTAACAGATCTCATTCTTACCTGTGTGAGTGAGCACATACAAGCAAACTATTATTTTTTTCAAATCTGTAGGAGTGATTTATTTGTTTGGGGCTTTCTGAGTGGAAAGATGGTTTTGAGTGGAAAGGCATTTAGCTCTGTTCAGCTCTCTCACAACAGCAGTAGCCAAGTTTAACAGCAGCAAGAAGATCTATTTGACAATATAATTTTGTATTCCAAAGGTAGTCAGGCATTTTAAACATGAAGGAAACATCAACAGCATTACTAACACCCATAGAAGGATCTCAATAAGCACAAGACCTTTCACAGGAAGTTTTCTACTAAACCAGTTGTAGTTTTAAAGATACTCTACTCAGAAATTCATAATTAATTTACATGAGATCTTACTGAGTACAGGATGCAATGAAAAACACATTAACATAACCTTTCTTGAGGAAAGAAAGTATACTTTCTAAACAGAGGTGAATGCACTCCTCTGGTAGTGAGAGTAGGTAGAGTCTTTCCTTTTGCCTCTTGACTGAAATGCAGTGCTGCAGTAGGTAGGCACAAAAGGGGCTTTCTACTGTTCCCAGAGAGCCTGTCCATCCTTTTTCCAGACTGTTATGACTTGCTTTAAAGGAAGGACAAAACAAGACAGGGATAAAAGCATTTTGTGAATAATCTAGAGATTGAATTTTTATTGTATTTTGCCAGGCAGAATATTTTATTTCTTCTGTCATTTTGTCATGAAATTAGGTCAGTAATTTACTTACAAAACTGTACTACAAATTTTAACATGAGAAGGCTATACCCACTTTCAAAACAACTTTTTTCTTTTTAATTCATGGTTGCTTTGGTGGCATTTCAAAACCAATGAATATACTGACATATGATTGGATGACAGGTTTCAAAGAAGTGTTTTTGCTTTCTGTTTTGTTAAATGTTTTGCTAAACATTTGACAGTTTTCTTGCAGAAATGTGTTTCCTGAATAACCCTCTATAGAAATTCAACAAAAAGGATTTACACTCCGAAGTTGTAAAAGCCAAAACCACATGAACTGTAATTATTTGCAAAACTAAGTGGCCATCAACATTTGTCTATCCAGTCTTTGTTGGTTTGTTCTAGCACTGTACACTGTCATTATCTGTTCTTTCAGCACTATTAAAAGGCTTTACAAATGGCTGATACTCAGTCTTTCACTCTTCAGCGAAGCCAGAGAGCTTTACAACACATTACCGGACCACATCACATATCAAAAGACACTTAGCTACTGCAAAAGAGGGCTCCTGATGCCAGACAGATGACATTACTGAGCTATTATAGTATTCATATCTGCTAATTTTTAGAAGACCCATGAGAGTTCAGGAATCCCAAAACAAAACCAAAAGCCTCTGTGGAATAAACATGAGATTACATATTCTTCAGCATGCATTATTTAACAATGTTTCTGCTTTGGATTCCACAAATCCTATGCAGATTAATCACTTAATAAAAACTTGAAAAATGTTGATGCTCCATAGATGGTTTTCCAAATGTAGTAGTTTTTCTATCTCAAAAAGGACTTACAAGGGTTGCAAAAAAGGGCATAACTGGAGAATTTTCATATCACAAATTTTAGATTCTACCTTTTGCAGACGGAGTGCAATCCCTCATGTTTAATTAGAAGTCTGAAATCACCTGCTACATTTTGCTGTTCTAATACTGATCCAAACTGAATGAAAAGTGATACTGTAAGCATTTTTTCCCTTCTGATGATAGTGCCCACATGGCCCAGTCTAGTACTTTACTGATCATGTTTATAGGGTTGTTGAGATTTTAGCTCAGCCCTGTTAAAAACTGAGGTTATTCTTCCTGCTTCTGCCTAGTAAGTTTAAAGATAGAGAACTGAGTTTTGGCCCTAGACTTATACATGCTAGAGCAGGTTCCACAAATCCACCTGACAAAACCACAGCTACTATCCCTAAACCCTCATCAATTTATACTGGCTTCTGGTCTACCACTGTAGGTCAGTGACCAATTTAATTTTCATCACTAGCATAGTACAGGTTGTGTAAAGTTACAGACAAATGTCTTCTTCTAGCTGGCACAATTAACACAGGAATTAACAAGATTTAAACAGGTAAAATGTCAAATGAGTGATTTATCTGACTCTCATAGGAAGGCGATACACATCAGCAGAGAGAAAAAGTCAGACAGGGTGATAGGCTGTAAAATCTTCTGCTGGCTCAGCTGTTTTAAGAACACCCATCTGTCTACATGCTACCTTGAGAAGTCACTATGCTAGAAAGCCAATTACATCAACAGAGGATGGTGTGCTCCTTCAGCCATTTTCTACTGTGGAGAAATGGTGAAGAATTATGATATCATAAAAAGCAATGGCCTCTTAACTGCTGTTTAGTGATAATGTCCAAATAAAGGCCAAGTCTATTTGCTGTACGAAATGTCACACAGCATGTTACAGAAAGCTTTCCATGTTCTACTATGGCCACCTTCCTTTCAAATTAATTAAGTTGAAAAAAAAACATAGACATGTTTGTATAGATCTTCCTACCTGGGTAGATTAGTACAGATGAAAAAAAAAGCTTGTCAAAAATCAACTAGAAAAGTAAATCAAATAATCTAAATCTGATTCCATCGGTTTTCATATACTACTACAAATGCAATCGTATCACAGACACCCAAGGATAACGAATGATGTGCTAACTTAATAATGTCAATAGGAATTCTGCTGCTAAGTTCAATTAGACATCATTGCATCCAAGGAGGTTTCTCAAATCAAATAAGGTATAATATTATCTGGTTGAGAACAAGCTCCAAAGGAGCTACACACCCTGGTACAAAGTGAGTGTCTCCTAGAAACAAAGTGGAGGTTATACTGTACTAATGTGCTCTAAATTCAAGAGAAGAGTACGGGTCAAGTAGTCTGCCTTCCTGAGGTCTGTGAGAAGAAAGCAGGGTGCAACAGAGTGCCCAACGGCAAAGCTGCTGTGCAAACTACACCTCAGGCTCCACAAAGAAGCTACTGCCAGACACAACATGTCACAGGCAGTTATTATACTAAGCAGACAGGGAAGGTAACCGCATGCATGACAGATACAAGTGCTGACATCTGTCAAAGTACAAATGCCCATACCACCTAGTGCCGTTACAGTTTGTCTGCATCCTAAGTTGTGTGTTCTCTGTAACCTTTCTCTCTTATGCTCACTCCTCTCTACAACATCACTTCTTGAAGGCTCCCTGCAGCCCTGAGGCAAGATGTACACCCTACAGCAGACACCTCTGCTGAACAACAGGTGTAGAAGAAAAGCTGGGGCTTTGTATGAAGAGATGATGTGCAGCAGCTGTAAGAAGAATCGTGTGCAGGAATATTTGCTGTTACAATCTGCAACTCAGTGTTTGTAATATTTTTTATTTGTATTTTTCCAAGGAAGAAAAATTTGTTCTTGACTGGTTAGGTCATTCATCACTGGATGCTATGCAACACATGGATATTCAATAGCTTGACAATGAACAACCTGAGAATATCAAATACTAGGCGGAGAAGTCACAAGAGCCTACTTGAACACCTTAGGCTGAAACCAAAAACAACAGACACAGGCTTCCCAGCACTGAACACCATAAGGACATGAGCACTTAGCTCCAGAGAATTCACACTGTTGGTCTGGGCATCTACATTTCCTATTACATTGAACACAAGAGACAGATGTTTGTGCACAGTATTCACAACAACTAGCAATCTCTGTGAGAAAATGCTTATCACAGCCAACAAAAACTATTGAAAAAATTATTTTCTGCGAGTTCAAAGTACTGTTACATCAGTATGAAACCAGAAATCAGAGCTGAAATCCTGTGTGCAGTCATGAGACCATACTGTGACTTTGAGTATGGAAGAAGGATGCAGCAATGCTTTGCACAGTAGTGTGGCAATGCAACTATGGAGTGGGAAGAAAACTGTATGCTAGGGTTTTTTTCCAGGTCAGGTCTATGCTAGCAAAGGGCCATAATCATGAGACTCTCAGGAGTTTGTATTACTCTGAAGTTGGGCCATTACGCAATTAAGAAAACATAACTGTTTCTATGGAGTACATACAGCAAAGAAGTAATAGTAGTACACTATCTTCCAAAATCTAGGCATCTTCCTGTGTAGGCCTGCCCTCTAATAGGAATCCAACACTCTGATGTGCTAGTTGCTGTTTTGTGGAAGCTATTTCTGATCCTTAAGAGTGCTAAGATCCACTTGGTAAAGAGTAGACCCTGCTATAGCATGCTTGTGAGAAGAATAAAACTAAGGATCCTCCTTGGACCGTAAAGTAAAACAGTTGCTTCAATGAAAAATATCTTTTTTCAGTTTGATAGGCACAATAAACATTCAGAGGTTTTAAGGGAGTTTTTTTTTGTGGCTTTTTCCCTTTTAAATTCTAAAGTAAAGCTTTTTGTATCAAAATGTAATTAATTAAATCCTCTTCAGCTTCACCAGCTCCTCCAAAGGTACAGCTTTAAATTAATAAATGGGCCTCACTTCAGTTTCAAAAGGCACTATCTAAATGTTGTAGTAATGCTGGGAAAACACAAGGGTGGTGATGAACTAGATGATCCTTTCCAACCCCAACCATTCTACGATTCTATGATTGTTTCAGTCAGTATAACACATTTGGCTGTCGTAAGCCTTTAATATGATTGTTTAAATATAACCTATGGATCAAACACCTTTCTCAGTTTTACTTCCTGCTAATCAGTACTCCTGCAACTTCCTACAGGTACCCAACAGCAGTCTGAATAATCAAGCTCTCAAAATCCTTTTCATAACCTACTTTTGGGATACCAGTGAACAAGCGTCAAACGCTTGAAAGGACTACTTTGGTTTGAAAACGAACAGGTGTGGATCCAGCTTCCTTACAGTTCATGCATGAGTTCCTAATCACTTTACTCCAACATTGCCAAAAAGTGAGTCAAACAAAATGCCCCATCAGCTTTTCTAAAATTGTGTTAATTTTCAACTGAGTAAACAAAGCATACTTCTGTAGTGAGTAAGCTAATTTTACAAAAGCTTCAGCTTAAAAAGCTTACTTATAAAGTAAGTTAAAAACTGATAACAGCATATATGTGAAAATGTTGAGAATCACAACCACATCTCAGACCAGATACCGTTTTGGGGGAACTGTGTAAGGAAAGAAACAAGCCTCTATTGTTAACATAGAAAAATAACTCTTTTATGGTTCCCATTAAATCCCACAACCACTTTTAACATCTGCAGGCTGAAGGAAAATTTTGTGCCTTCCCAGTGTATCGACTAACAAAATTCATGAACATATCACTAACCAAAGATCCAAGGTGCTGCATCTAAAATGCTTATACTTTTTTACATTCCTCAAACATCTCACTCTTCTGGAAAAGGTCCGAAAGCAAATTTCAACAGCAAATCCTGTGCTAGCTGAATCAATGAGACACGGAGAAAAACAGTGGGGGGGGAAGTTAAAGTATACTGTAAGAAACTTAATCCATTTACTTTGCACAAACTGAAGTTGTTTGATTCTCCTGGACTCTGCAAACAGTCCAAGGCAACTAATACTGTCCTTTAAGTACGTGACTAATTTGGAAGAATGATTGCTCTAAGTTATTCCAGATCACCATTCAAGATAGGGCTCTATCTCTTACAACTGCTTGAAAGACATTAATGGGTAGAAGCATGCTACCTTTCTGCAGTCTGCTGTTCTAGATGTGAAGGAGCTTCAATACTTTCAAAACCTGCGTGGCCTAAAAGCCTCCATCTCTCATAGAGGACTGGAGAAACTTGTCCGGACAAACTGAAACTAGGAGGAAGAGATAATAGTCAGTGATAGGTTATTTAAAAAAGACCTGTAGGGTTTAAATCTTCATTGCAACATTTTTCTTTTTTCTCTGGCTGGAAAACATCCATTCCTGCCAGCCAAACATCCATTTTCCTTTGAAGTACTTCCTGAGAATTTTAATTGCCCAGTAAATTGCCAACAAAACCTTCAAGTTGTAGACCAGCCCTGAGAGACTCCAGAGGGAGCAGCCTGTAATGCTTAATTCATCCTTTCACAGTCAGTGGGGAGGGCAGAGTTGCTCTATAGGCCTCCAGCCATAAAAATCAATTTTTGACTGGATGAAGTTCACTGAGCAGAATACAGCCATATGCAGGAGGTAGCAGTTCTCACCAAACACAATCCTAAGTTTCATTCCAGCAATGCTTTTGAGAACTGCGATAGTTATTCAGGTAATTAGCGTATCTAGCTACCCATAAGCACTGTATTTCCAATTTGAAAATGTTTCGTATTTGAAAATGTGTTTCTTAGACAATTTAAACTTCTACAGGTATTTAGCCCCTCTTACACAGTTGTTGCATTTTTGGCAGGTCCTCCAAATTGACTATGTGTCATATATTTGAGGTTGGCAAGGTTTAAATGATGACACAGCATAAAGAAACACAGTGGAGGTGAGCATTAAGTTACTGAATTTTTATTTTTAGTGACTGAAACACCTTTATATTCCCAATTTCAAACCTCAAAATAAACAGGTTTCCATAATAAAGCAAAAGGACTCAGAAGGACACAAGATAGGAAATCTGAAGATTAAAGTAACAGAGTAATTTCTTATTAAAGAAAATGCCAAATAACTGCAGTAAGTATCCTAAAAATGCTGACATCATTTCACAATACTGTAAACTCTGTAGCTCACACAGTTCTGGAAACTCTGTTATCTGTCAGAAAAATGTCAACTGAGGTAACACTGAATTGCAGTGATGCCCTGTGTGGCATGAATGAACTATTTGATTTTTGTTGTTTGGAAACAACTGTTTTAAAAAAATGTTTACACTAGAATACAGGCTGTTCATCATGCATGACACATTTTATTATTAATATTTTAGTGAGTATTTTTTATATTGCCAATTCAGAAAAATCAAGATTTGTAAACACTAACTCAGGCCTGTTAAGAGTGTTAGAATACATTATCATGAAGGGCTAACATTCATTAAAAATGAAGTAACGCAGTTAAAGATAAGCTGCTTGCATACAAATTCATACTGAAGACATTACTTCAATAGCTCAACTATTACTTCTTACTTTTTTTCAGGGCCTCATACAATTTATTTTCTACTGCTTTTCTCACTTCACTGAGACGTTTCTCCCATTGAGTGCACTGTAACCTTTCCATCTACTTGAGCACATTCTAGCAACACAGCAGCTAGAAAAGCACAGGAAAATTAGAGCAGCAGATGTGCAGCAGACATTAAAAGATTTGTAAAGAGGATATATTATTTAGATAAAACAATGAAAATGAAAAATATTTTGGAAATGCCAATCTGTGTAGCTTTACATTCCCCAGATCTTTGATTTCTCTATCATTTTTTAAAATACTGAAATATATGTATAGTTGTAGGATTAAGGAGAATAGAGACCAAGATGGGGTCTCAAATCATAGCCTCAAAAAAAGTATCAATATACCCTAAAAATTATGATGTTACTGAAAGTTGTGTTAAAAAATATGAAGTAATTCAACTGCATTTTAATTTATATTTTACAGTTCAAATTGTTACCAAAGTCTCACTTAATCTCCCACTCAGATGAACTCATGCTAACATAACAGTTACATGACCTGATGGCCCATTAGGACACATTCTGTAGTGTTTGCTTGGCTTTCTGAGAGTAAAACCAAGCAATGCAACTTAAGTTTGGAAATCATGTTTTTTAATTATACTCCAAGAAGTGTTAATTTAAAGAACTTGTTTTCCTTATGGTTTGGATACAAAATGAGATTCCTAAAATATACTTTTTAAAATATTCACAGAACTCAGAATGAGTATTTCATTAAAAAAAAGCCAAAACAACTAACAACGGCACCTGTGTATTAGAAAAAAGTCTGTCATCTGCTGCTAGACTTATTTTTAATCTTAATCTTCAATTGATAAGCACCTCTAATTAGTTTCCTTTCCTAAGTACCCTCAGTTAGATTTTTGCATTATCATATGCAGCACTACGGAGCAGCCAGGCTTCAAATGAGGGAAAGAAAGCTGTCCACCGCAAATAACACAAAAGTTTGGTAGACTGTACAAGGAAAGAGAGAAAGGAAGCCTTGCTAGTGAAAAATTAAATTAAAATCTGGAAATACAACAATTAGGTTTCTACCAAAAGAAGCAACAAAGGAAACGGCTGGGATTACTGCTCACAGGACACAATCACAAACCAGCATCTGAACAGCTCCTATATGAGCCTACAGAAAGGTGAACATCGGTTACTCTCTGAGGATGGAAGGCTGGACAGATATGTGTGTTGTTGGGACTAAATTTCTCATTTTTGTCTTGCAATCATATTTCAGAAAGTAGACTAAGTTATAAGAACCCTAGTGAAGCTAAAGTGTTAATAAGTTTGATCTGACTTGCTGTCAGAGGCACAAGTGACATAACCAAGAGAAGGAGTTAGGGTACACCAACAGCACTCCCTCTGATCACAAAATCAGCAAGAGACTAAAGCTACTTCTCCTCTGCTCCTGCTGAGCCTCTTAAATGCAAATAGGCCACAATCCCTGTTGGAGAAGAAAAGAGCCACGTGGACAACTGTCTTGAGATCAGGCAACCAGCCTCATCCTCCTCTGAAGACAAGAGGGGTATGTGAGGAATTAATTACAGGTGAGGTACATACAGCATCGCACTGGCAGCAGTGCAGGTCATGAGGAATAAATACAGCTTCCATCTTGCTACTCTTAACACTTTTCCAAGTTTCAGAAGGTTATTTTCAGTTTAGTCAGGTGCCGCTGTGGCTCAGAAAACATGAGTGATCCACACCCTAGTGAACGGACTGATATTTTTTCTAGAGGTAGCACAACAAAATATCATTCAGGATTTGAAGACTGCAGCAAAGTCATGATTAAAGCCCATTCAATGGAGCAGTTACTATTATTTTCAGCAGTAAATAACCTTCTATCCACTTTTGTGCTTTCCCTTGGTGTTTCTATATGCTTCTCATATAGGGGAACTGACAGATATTTCTTGGGAGAAAAAGAGAAGGAGGAAGTTAGTTACAACCCACTACTTTCTTTTATTCTTTCTATCTTAAGCACAGGTCCAGAATTGTTAGGCTATTATATCCCTAGCTTCTTAGTAAAACCTCCATATATTCTGGATGTCTCTTCATGTACTACCAGCTTGTAACACTGATAACATGAACATCTTGCTTCAGAGACGAACATGTAGCTCAATTAACGCACAAACGATTCTGCTGTCTTAAAGCTTTCGGAATATGATTTCCTTGAAATAAATCGGACAAAATTAAAGTGAAGTGTTACACTGCTATCAGTCACTTAAATATTCACATGTATTTAGACATCATACACTGCTGCTGCAAAACACTAGAAAAATATACAGATAATTCAGGGTTAGCTGTACTTCTCTGCAAAAGAACATTTGTCTTCAACAGAGGCTGAAGCCTTCCAGATATTACAATGCACATTTTCTGCCTTTATTACATCCATTACATTTTATTGATGCATAAATCTGCCCAGATTACGCTGTAATATTATGCCCGTTCATTACACTTACTAACTCTTCTGTAATTAATAATAAAATCAAGAAACTGCACCTTTTCTTTTTCTTTTATTATAGACAGTAATAAAAACCAGTGACCTAAGAAACAGCTTATCCCTCTCCATGTTGAACTGTTATCCTTTGCCCTTTATATCTTGATGTAATCCATTTCAGTGGTCTTTTCCTAGCTGATTTTGTAAGCTTATCTTTTGTGTCTCACAGTATCACAAATTCTTCTGAAACCTCAATTATGTCCTTTGCTTCAGCTTCTTTTTTACTACCCATTCCTGAAAATGTGAGCATTAAGCTTACATGTTGGTAAATCATTTTATAAAAAAAAAAAATAAAAATCAGCATTTCCAAGCTTTCCACATGACAGACCCAGGGAAAAAGATGTATTCTGGGATTTCCTTACAACAGGTCTTGGTTCAATGCTGCAGTCTTTCTCAGTAGTATGTTTCTTTACCCATTTCTCTTGTTAATACACTCCATAAAATATTTAGTAGAATTAGACTTTAAACAAGTAAGTATAACGCTTTCCAACAGAATCTCAGTATTTCATAAAGTATTGAGTCAGGCTGATGCTTAGGCTTTTGTACATTCCCAATACATTTCCCTAAATTCACAGCGGGAGAGGAGTTGCAGAAAACACACAGACAGACTCCTTCGAAGTGCACTACAAAAAGCCAAGCAGCAGAAGTCACAGGGTACAGCACAGAAAAGTACAGACTTGTATAAAAAAAAATTCTCGAAAGAGAGCAGTTAAAGACATACTAAGTTGCCTGAGAAGGCCATAAAATCTCCTCCCTTGGAGATCTTTAAAACTGAATGGGATAAAATCCTGAATAAGCTGCTCTGACTCTAAAGTTTGCCTTGCTTTCAACAGGAGGCTGGACTGGATGATTTCCAGGTCCAACAGACAGCCTCATAAACTAAATTATTTCATTATTCTACTAACTGAATAGCTTGAAGAGTCTTTAAAGATCAAATGATCTATAACTGCCATACAGAGTAGCTGCAGTAAGTAAAAGCATGTGTGTAAGTTTCACCTAAGCTTCCACTGAGGCATCATTTTATGGGAGGAAAAGTTATTAACAAAAGGACAAAAACATCACCATCTTCCAAACTTCAGGAGGACTTCAGTCACAACCGGAAGTTATATGCACTCACACAAAAAAAGTTTTCTGTTGTAGCTTAAAAATTTTGTTTAATGTTGGTTACGCTTTTACTTTATTCTGTCAGATTTGTAAGAACTGTTTATGGTAACCTTTACTGTTTCATTACCTCTTCCCTATCTCCCCTCCAAGCTTTATAAAACAAAGATATGCACAAACTGGTGTTAATGTATTAACAGAGAGAAAACTAGATGGAATCTAGTAGTTGTTCTGTAATTAAAGCAGGATCAGCTACAGACAGTATTATCAACCGTTGGGAAACTTCCAACTGAAGAAAAAAATAGCATTTGTGTTGAAGAGAGTGCCTCATCTTGGCTTTTGCTTCTATTTCTATCCAGTGACATACTTGTAACAGAAAATGTTTGATTGCACCAATTTAAAAGTATGTAACTGAATTCCTCAATGTTTAAAATGGTTTAAATCACTCCTCTAACTGGGCCAGAAAAAGAATACTTCCCAAGTTTCAAATAAGTTTTGAGTGGTGAAGTGTTTTCAAGCCCAGGAAGGCTTTATTACTACTGGAGCTGGCCGAAGTATTCAATAAGAATATCTGGTATGTGGTTTTCTTTCCCAGTTCGTACATGCAACAATTCCTGAATGACAACCACTCCTACAAGCTATTTTTAAAAGACAGAAAAAGTGCAGTCATGGATCTCTGGAAAGCAAAGCTCTGAGATCATCTGAGCATACTGAGATCACATGGGCACAAACAAACTGAAACACAAGAGGTTCCCTCTGAACATCCAAGAACACTTTTTTACTGTGAGGTGTCTGAGCAATGGCACAGGTTGATCAGGGAAGCTGTGGAGTCTCCGTCATGGAGATGTTCAAAAGCCATCTGGACATGGTCCTGGGCCATTGATTAAGCAGGGATGTTGGTCCAGATCTCCAGATGTCCCTTCCAATCTCAACCATTCTGTGACCATGTAACGATGCATTTTGTTATATGAGTCAAAACATTTGGAAATAAATATAGCTACCTGAAAAGCTATTTTGATGGTGCATATAAACACTTAAAACACATAAACCCAAGGACTGCATGTTTTCCTTACATCCTTTTTTAGGATACTGAAAAAACATGTTGCAAGAGAACTAAAAAAGGAACACCTGAAGAAAGAGGTCCATTTAATTTAACCAATTTACATATGAGGAAATCAGAGACTGTAAAGTGAGAAGAAAACCTACGCAAACCCCAGTGTTTTATATGAACAGTACAATTATCCTAGAAACCATACATTTACCACATTTGGGCAAGCTTTAATAGAACTAGAGTGGCTGTGGTTCCTAAACAAGTTACAACTACTTCCGTTTTAAAACTCTGTTTAGCTGCAAATTAATTTATGAAACACATCAATTTATTATCACTAAATAAAAGTTTTGGGAGGTATTTTTAACATAAATGCATTCATGCTTTTTCACAAAAGGAACTAGTTGTGTTCCCTTTCTACAGCTATCCATTCTCCAATCCATTAAAAATGTCTCTGATTTTTAGAGGCAATTTCTGTCACTTAAAAATACTTACATTTACATTCTTGAATAAGAAACCATTTTCATCCTCCCTTTGCCGCTGTTAAGAAACTATACATTACTGAAATATCCCTCTCTTTTCCAGCTGATTTCTCCTGTTAGGTTTCCTAAGTTTAAACTAGATGATATGCCAGTCCTTTTAGAATGAGGACATTTTTCACAATAAAAGTTTTACAAGGAATAATGTAAACTGCAAAAACTGTGCTTCTGTTATTCTTATTATAATTCCTCTGATTCCTGACAACTGAAAGTTTTCTTTCTTCAGTCTATCTTATGCAGCACACAGCTATAAGACACTGTGTTAAACTTTTTTATCTTTATTTTTCACCTATGTCAGCAGGTCTTTTTATTAGTAAAGACAGTGAGGTTGGAACACAAACAGTTGCTATATAAACAATGTTGACAATAGCTATGTAACTGACGACATCACTTGGAATACTTTCAAACTTGACAAGGTTTAAATGACTACTCTTCCTCTTTTAATTATACACCATTTTTAAAAAAGCATTATTTTAGGAAAACACATTTGAATCAGCCAAAGCAAAAGTGACAACATTGTTTTAAACAAACCTTGATCTCAGGAAGCACTGATTTCATAAAGCAATCCTTTCAGCAGCACCTGCTGGGACTGAGACACTCAGAGCAGAACAGACCAGCTAATGGCTGCCTCAGTGGATAACAGGAGAGCAGCAGATGTTGTTTATCTTGACCTTTACAAGGCTTTTGACACGGTGTCCTGTAGACAAATTGATGAAGTACAGATTATATAAATGGACACTGAGATGAACTGATATCTGGCTGAACTGCTGGGCTCAAAGGGTTGTGATCAGTATGAAGTCCAGCTGGAGGAAAGTCACTGCTGGTGTACCGCAGGGATCAATACTGTGGCCAATACAGCTTAATCACTTCATTAATGACCTGGATGATGGGACAGAGTGCATGCACCCTCAGCAAGCTTGCTGATGACAGGAACTAGGAGGAGTGGCTGATACACTAGCTGGTTGCACTGGCATTCAGAGGGACCTTGAAAAGCTGACCAATAAATCAACAGGAATCTCTTAAAGTTCACAAAGGAAATACAAAGTCCTGCACCTCAGGAAGAATAACCCCAGGCTGAGTGCAGGATGAGGGATGACCAGCTGGCAAGCAGCTCTGCAGAAAAGCACTTGAGGGTCCTGGTGGGCTCCAAGTAGACCATCAGCCAGCAGCATACCCTTCTAGCAAGGAAGGCTAATAGCATCTTGGGCTGCGTTAGGAAAATTATTGCCAGAAAGTCAAGGGAGATGGATGATCCTTTCCCTCTATTCAGCACTGGTGAAACACGTCTGAGTGCTGTGCCCACTTGTGGGCTCCCCAGTACAAGCAAAACATAAGCATCCTAGAATGAGTCCAGTGAAGGACTGCAAAGACGATTAAGGGATTGGAGCATTTGACATATGCAGTGAGACTGAAAGAGCTGGGGACTCTAGCCTGGAGAAGAGAAGGCTCAGGGAGATCTTACCAACATGTATAAATACCTGAGGGCGGCAGGGGTACACGACTTCTCAGAGGTGCCCAGCAACAAGGCGAGTCAATGGGCACCAATTAAAACAGACTAAATCCCCGGAGCAGAAGAAAGCACATTTTTACTGTAAGGGTGGTCAAGCACTTGAACTAGGTGGCCAAACAGCAAGCTGCTCTAGTTGATCGTGCTTTGAGCAGGGGGAGTGCTGGACTGGATGATCTCCAGACACCCTTTGCAACCCCAGGTATTCTGTGGTGCTTAGGGGTAAGAGACAAAAGGAAGGCAACTAAATCTGAGTAATGTGGACTTCATGTCAGTGGTTTTCACTGCACAGACCAAGCCTTCGATAAGATAAAACAGTTCCATTGTGTATCAGTTACCTCTATCTCACTGTACTCTATGAAGGCAAGTTGTTTATTAGACTCAGAAAAAACTTCATTGTGCTGCTACAACAAAACAAGTTCTTTTTCTCTCCCATGCAATTGCTGATGCCCAAGAATGTAGGTCTAACCAAGATGAGAACTACCTAACATAGAGATTAAGACAATGTACATTTTCACCAGCCAAGTAAATTACCTTATTATCTATTACAATGTCAATTTGTATCAGCAAACTTCCATCACTTTAATGGATTTCTTTGCCTCCATCCAGTCAGTACTCAATCACTAAAGCCTGTTTAACCAAAAAAACATCCTTCTCCTTTCATAATGCCTACTCTCTTGCATCAAAATACTGACAGTTGTATTTCGAAACTGTAGGGGAAATGAGAGGAACCAAGAGAATGTCACAAAGAAAAGCTAGAACATCTCACTCATGAGGAGTGAGCACCTGTGCACTGACCCAATTAGACATTCAAACACTTGTCACTTTGGAGCTGGCTGGTTGTCACTCATCCAAGTAGCCCCAGGGGACCTATTGTATGGTGGAATTCCCTGACAGGGGAACTGGAGCTATGGAGGCAATGAGGGCACAGTGATAGGGTGCCAGGATCCTGGTGAGCCAGAGCAGCAAGCAGCAAAGCCAAAGAACATCAGAGCTTCCTTTACTTGGTTACCATCCAAAAAGCCTTTCAGAGTCTTCAATGGTTATCTTTTTTCCAGTTCAGTCTAGTTTAAAAACCTTACAGTAACAGTCCTCTTTATCCCAAGCTACATTTAACTCCTCCATGACTAGCACAAGAGCCATTTCAGAAGAGATCCCTGAAAGATTAAATAATAATAATAATAAAATTATTTTCATAGCAGGGAGAGGATGCACTAAATGTTACTTTTAGTAATACCACCAGCATGTAATTCAGAGGTCAAAACATTTCAGAGCCCATCTCCTCCCTTTTCTGTTTTAAACATGTTATTGATGCTTTCAGATGCTCTGTCTGCTTGAACACATAGATAAGAGATAAACCACTGCACAGCCACCCACACACTATAAAAGATAGAAAAGGTCTGTTCCAGTAAACTGCATACAATACTGCATTCAGCACCCCCAAATCAGATTTTTCATTCAAAAAAAATCAGATATTAGAACACAAATGACTATTCAGCAGCTACTACTGACTTCAAGTAAGGCTATCTCTGTTCTTATGCTGAAAGATTAACGCAATTCAAACACAAGAGTAGAAAGGGATTGGACGGGAATTGAAATAAGAAAAATCAAAGCTTACTTCAAAACTTTCAAAACAGGCATTTAACATTAGGACCTATTCCATGACAGTGAAGAATTCAGAGAGTCCCTATAACCAAATCTGTGATCTATGCTATAAGAAAATCTTCTATCATTTTGTTATAAAAATATCTCAAGTTCCTTCTAAGTCCATTTTGCCAGACTCCCTTTTCCACTAGCTGACTTGTCCCAACACCTGTTCTCACCAGCAAGGAACACTAGAGATTAAGGCTACCTTCAATTATGTGAAACACTTTTAACTGCCTTTCCAGTTAACATATTTGATATGAGCCCTTCAGTTAAAAGCTGAGCTGACATTTTAAAAATTATACTAATCACAAACCCCTTAAACAAACATGGAAATGCAGGTAAATGCAGAACACGTTACATGACTACCCTGACAGTACTTAATAGAAACTGAATAGAAAGATAGAAACTTAACAGATAGAAACTTAATGCCAGTAAGGTTTTTTTTATATTTTTTTTCCCCAGTAAGCATGAGAAATTAGAGAGAAAAATTTTCTTACCTTTGTACAAATAACTTCTGAGCAAGACAGTCTCTACCTTCTTTCTTATTCCCTGTATGACAGGTCTTTATGTCACTGCCTTGCCTGAAAAAGTAACATACAACCTGAAATATTTATAAATGCCAATAATTATATTCACTGTT
Source organism: Coracopsis vasa (assembly GCA_026283785.1). NCBI lineage: Eukaryota > Metazoa > Chordata > Aves > Psittaciformes > Psittacidae > Coracopsis > Coracopsis vasa. Next base: position 84,519 of record JANHGB010043935.1, read on the forward strand.
AAACTACAACAAATATATCAGATATGTCTTGATACAGCTGCAATGAATGCTAAATTCAGTTAAGTGGAATGGTAGTTTAATAGGAATTGATTTATACATGTTGGGTTGAAGAAAGAATAAGAAACATTAGGGGAAGAAAAAAAAAAAAAAAAGCAGCTCCTTGGGTTTCAAAATCATGTTTTGCATTTAGCTCTCCAAAATAGCACAGTCAGTCACATCAAATGAAACCAGATCACCCATTTAGTCATCCAGGTTTGCAGTACCATCAGTGAAAAACAGTCAGTGCTTCACAAAGCTTGAGCAAGCCCAACCTAACCTAATCACATCTTTCTAACACTCAGTAACCCAGCTTAAGGCACACTGGGTAGCTCCATCTCTTCAGGACTAAACACTTCAGTGGTCTTTGGGATATAGATGCCCAAGCCTGTAAAAAGACATCTGCTAGAAGAGGTCATAGCAGGTGACAGCAAGCCTCTACTGTGAGAAAAGCCTTTGGTCACAGCACTTTCTCAGAGACATATGTGGGATTACAGTCAATTTGTAATCTGTCTGAGATCCCATTTTCTAGAATAATATCCTAAATTCTATTTGAGGGATGGGACAAACAGCCCCCTTTCCCTACCCAGCACCCACCCCCTCATATTAAAAGTACAGGACAAAGAAAGAGGAAACAGCGGGAGAGGTTTTGTTTTGAATTCAGCTGCTACCTCCTTCATTTATTCACAGCAATTCTGCACCCAGACCCTTTCTTCTCTTACTCTTTGTTACTTTAACCCATTTTAAACATCAGAGTCTTGTTGAGAAGGTTGCTTATTTTTCCACAGTAATGCATATGTGGAGTTCAACTTTCAAGTGAGAAAGGTTCAAGTAAGATCATGAATTGTGAGAGTGAGCTTCAGAAAGCTTCAACTGAGGATTTCCCTTTTATCTTTACAGTACACGTTGCTCATCTGCAAAGTCAGTTATGCTTGCCACTATATGCAGTCCTTATTTCAGTGGACTAATGAGGAAGTGAAACTAATAGCAACAGATTAGCATTACTGCAGCACCCGTTATTTCATATACTGTCCATAAAAGCATATACATTTTATCTGTCGTAAAGTTCACTGTTCACTCCTAACTGCAGATTAGCACTGTAGGGTAAAACAAGAGAGACTGCAAAATCCCATCTTACAATGGTGATACAGTAAGATTGGTTTAATTTTCCATCAAATTGATAAAGCAATTGTATAATTTATTTCAGTATCCTTTTAAAAGCCTTTTATTGTTAAATTGGTCTGCTGACTGGCAAAACCCCATCTGTGGGCTAGAACTCCCCTGTAGCTGTTACTTCCACTAACAACCAGCACTTCTCATAAATTGCTCATGATCAGGCTCTTTCAAATCAACTTGTTGCTCTTACATAATAAAGCACTGGAAATAATACATTATCTTGATAACTTTTGAAGTTTGGCATATATAACTCATTTCGCTGGGGTGAAGTTTACTCAGGTAATTCACTTTACTGCCTTCATCTTTATTCAGACACTCAAATCCCTTCCAGCCCCCCACACCTCTATATTCAGCTGGACCAGCTGCCTGCAGCCAACAGGACCTTGATGAGCCACAGTCAATACAGAACTTGCATTCAGAACTGCTACATGCATGCAATTCTTAACTGACCAAAACAAGTGAATATGACATTGATCACACAAATTCTATATAAAGGTAATGTCTACATCTAGCCTGCCATGGACTGAACCTGGTGGTTCAGTCCACTAACTCACTGTCTCCAAGACAAGATCAGAGCACACTTTAGGGAGCACTTCAGCCCAAGGGACCCTTCCCAAGTGCAGTATGGGTAAGGCTACGTAAGTTTTGATTCTCCACTCCAGACAGTCCTGCAGTTCTCCCATGCAAGGCAATGCACCCTCTGTCACACACTCCACCTGCCTCCATGTCACACGCTGGAGGACACACCACAGACTTAGAGTATTAGGCTGCAAAATCGTAACTTTGATGGGCTGCAACACAGCTCTCACTGTTTCAGATACTCTGAACTTAAAACACTAGCTGCATATTAGGATCGCAGGAACACTGCTATACTCAGACGAAACTCAAGTTACAGCCAGTCTATTTTATGAGAGATTAATTTTCTAAAACATTAAAATGCAGAGACAGAGCAGCCTCTGCCAACCAGCCTAACTTGATGACAGGAATTTGTCTGTGTCTTGCTGTCATTACCAGTAAAGAACAGCTGTAGCCTCAAGGGCTATGCTTAGAAGTCAGGCATGCTCTTAAACTCAGGGATGGCTTGTGTAAAACGCCACATACAGCAGAAAACCATAGCTTTATTGACAGTGCAGGTAATCTTTTCCAGACTTCTAACACTCATTAAAAGAAAAGGGAAAACCTCATCACTCTATTCCCCTTACTCTTTTGAAGTAAATATGGTCGTTTAATAGTATATATGGCTTGGTAAGTACTATAATGACTTACAATTTTCAGTGGTTTACTGGTAGGAAAGAAACTGTACTACAGTCAAACTGCTTCCAATTTCTGGGTAAGAAATGGTCACAATATCAGTCTCTTTGGATGCTCAGACTACACACATGCTGCTCCAAAAGTAAATATTTGCTATAGTTCTTCTTGACATCTGCAGCTTTAACCTATTTACAGTCCATGATCAGAGTCATTTGCTGTGACATCATTTATTTTCTGATAGACTCTTAGAAGGGAGCTTAACAAAAGCTTGAAACCAAGGAAATCATACCCATGAGAAGTTCTGTAAAATACATGCAGAAAAGCATCTGAACATCCGAAAAATATCTCGGGTGAATGAAGAAGTAGAGAAGCATTCTCAGATTATCTCTTTTGCTGTCTGACAGCTGACATAAAAGTTTGCATTTTTATTCACAATGTTAAGTGCATGAAAAAGAATTACTCCGAATTACTTGGTGGCACGATCTTATAACAACAGGTAAAGTCCCATATATTTCATACTAGCCACAAACCCCTCATGTCCAGACATGTAAATTAATAATCAGATGTCTGGTTTCCAAAGTGAGAGGAGCATTTGTACCCATACAGGAAAATCATGAGTGAATGGATAGTATGATTTTTTTTTTTAAATAGATTAAAAAAATGGTCTAGAATTAGATGTATTTTGAATCATGTAATTTGCTTGATCTTTTCTGCATATGCAACTCTGTATATTGCAGAAATGTAAAGCGCACTTCTTACTTTCCCAAACATTGTTCTGTATACTCATTAACTTAAAAATTTGTGAAAGAACTAAAATTTACACAATATTTTGCTTTACAAACTTCTCTGCTAATAGTGTTGATAGACTTCAGGGAAGTAAAATTTAGAATGAAAAATCCACAGATTTTAATACCTATCTATGCAAAAAGTCCGAATATAAAGAATTCAAAATACAAAAATTCCATTTTTATTTTATAATCTGATTGGCCAAATAGTTTTATGTACAATGTTTTCAAAATATTCATTAAAAGCTTAAGGCACTTTAATGTTTTTAATGTAACCTTAAAAAAACCCAGTAGAACAAGACAATATACAGCTTCCCCTCAAAATTAGTAACGTCTCTAAATGCATAGATACATATAATTCAGTTTTCTCTTACTTTACCACAGAAAGTTATTTAATAGTAAATATTTTCAGGGGACCTGGAAAAAAATATTTGCTTTGCAACATATAGAACTTATTTAGTGTATTTAAGCAGAGTTTTATGCAATCCAGTAATTCAGAGCTCCATTATACACCCTCATGTCATTTGTTCTTTCCATACTAAAGAGTAATGAGGAGATCTCAGACAAGGAGAAACAATCACCCTGTTGGTTGATGAGGGTAGTGATCCATCTTTTTGTCATATCTGTCTTATTTCTGGTAGTGCTCAACCCCAGGTGATTCTGACAAAGTAATAATGGGAAAAAATATCCTGGAAAAACAGCAAAACTAAATTATTTGGTTTTTCATTTGTCATACACATATCCTCATGAAAACATTTACTTGACAAATAGTCCAGTTTAGATTATATTAACACCGCTATGAACAATACCTTAATTTTTCACATATTATAATAAACAAAACAGAATATAAGTTCCATCTGATCTTTAACATGTTGTCAAGTCATGCTCTTTCTCTATGGATACAAATTATAACTGCACTGATGTCAGTTCCTATACTGTTAACCAAAGCTAAATATTTCAGTAAGCTGTATAAAATAGGTTTATTCTCCTCTTAAACTACATTTGCTCACGTTCCTTCATTCCAATATATCAAACTAAGGTACAGAAACCTCAGCTATATAAGAGGTTGAAAAGAATCAGAATAGAAAAGGAAAATCATCCATTACCTTGCACATATAGCTATATAGTCCTCTTCCCTTTTTGATGAAGGATTGGGTTTTTTTATCCCTTTCTTTTTGTTAATGAGAGGTAAGAATTTGCACCATGCTCCCCTTCATGTGACAAAACTCTGCTGTTAAGCCCTGCTGCTGTTGGACTGTGTGCAGAAGCACGTACAAGAGCAGTCCGTCACTTTGTCCCCCGCCCTCCCAAGCTTCTGTGTGATCAGCACAGGCTTTGTAGCCATACAATAGGGGTTAAACATTTCCCTGTATTTATTTAAAAGCAGAGCTAAATCTGCTTAGCTGCATGAACCTTTTAGTAAAATGATGCTCACTCTGTAAGTGCCTTTCTCCATTTATTTTTTTTTAACAGTAAATGGCTTTTATAACAAAAGAAAAAAAATAGATATATATCTATCTCGGTACAAAAAGAAAAAAAATAATTCCTTTTCATTATACACAGTGCATAAACAGTTACTAAAATCTACAAGGATTTTTATCCAGATCTTGTCTTATCCAGAGTTCCCCCCTAAGCAATGACTTGTGACTTGCCTCTTAACTTGGAGCTCTAATTTGATTTTTTCCTTTATGTCAATCTACCTGATGACTTGACAGTGGGCCAATCCTCTGGTATCCATTGACACTGTCCAATAGTCAGATCATTGCAAAAGCTACTATTTGTGCCAAGTGGTGAAATTCCAGCACAACCCACCCAATTTTAAACACACTGAGAAACAAACAAAAACATTTTAGAAGAGTTGAATGTGCTTGTCCTCAGTACTAAAGCCACTGATTTCACACCACACATGAACCTCTGGACCACCTTCGCTTTCTAAGGAGCTACCCTGAAGTGACACTGGTACAGAACAGTGGCTTTTTTCCAACTCCTAAACAAAAAAAACCTCAGTATTTAAAACTTCTCATTTCTGTTCTGCACAAATCCAGATGTTTTTAAGTCCAGTTAGAAGACTTCTAGCCTTAGGAGTTTTGCATCTTTTTATAGGTAGCAGTAAGAATTCTGTCAGCATTTATTAGCACAAGCATTAGTTCTGAAAAATAACCTCATCTTCTCCTTTGAAACCTACTCTGTTCTCAAGGCTTATTAGAACAATGCTTTTCTTTACACAAAAGCACAATTTCTACTTAAGAATCTACTTCAAAGCAGACTACCAGTGAGGTGCAGTAATGATTGCATCCACCTGACCTTTTAAACTTGCCGAAATAGACCAGAGTATCTTAAGCGAGCTCCCACTTCACATATGTACCGTGCTTATAGAGCTGTAAAGGACTTAACCAAGAGGGTTAAAAATCTTATAAAAATAGAAGTTACAAATACAGGTGATTTATTTTTGATGTGAAGATTTATCATCAAATAATACTGTATTGATCAGGCAAACCCTCTGCCATTCAGAGTTATTGCTCTTTAATTGTACATTTGCAGCTGTATATTCTATTGACAACAGCTGACATGAAAATGTAAGTAAGAAGCTACTTACTATGCCACAAATGTGGCACAATATTAATCTATCATTTGTATTTAGTAAGATTTAATTCCCGTTAAAGCTCAAGTCTTAAAATCACTATTTTCATGGTTTTGATCATTCCTTCCAAAATGAAGTCCCAGATGGAAAAGGCAATTTTGCCAGTACAGTCGCTCAACTATTTGCTCCCCTCTGCCTCTGACAGCATATCACACCAAGAAATTAGCTAAAAATATAACTGATTGAACAGGGGGGGTTGTATTTAAATGGGTTAAAGCAGGAATTGTTCTCTGAATTTTAGAGCTGAATGATGGAGGGGCAGGGCTCATTTTGCATCTGACTGACCAAGCCTAATCAGAATTATTTCTACACACTGCTTCACTACAGCTGTTGATCCATTAAACACTAAATGCTTCAGAGGCCCGTTCCCCTTCAGCTTGCCACTGTGACTCCCACTTTTCAGCCGGTAGCTACTCAGTGGGCTACTCAAAACATTAAAAAAATGGAGGTGCTATATTTAATAGACAGCTTAAAACCCATAGCAAAATCTGTCACTTCACTGTCAGGATGGCAGCTATCATAATAAACCAGACTCTTTGTGATGAAGACTTAAAAAGAAGCCTTTGAACTAGTTCTCTTACCTCCCAACACATTTTTATTAGGATGTTTTCAGTCACAGCAGATATTTTTATTTCCACATAAATAATCATGTCTGCCTCTGAAAATGTTCACTGATATACACATTTTTTTTTTTGTGATCATAATATTACCCGTGGCATCTTGTTTTACATCTTATTACCATTTGAGCCTCAGGAAATCTTTAAACCAACATAACCACTAGGAATATCTTACTGCACAATTTACATATTAACAAAACTACTTTTTAGCCTATTGAACTGTTCAAGCTGAAAATAACTGTGATGTGCACATACAGTGCACAATTCCCTACTTTGAGATCTGCTCAAGAAAAGATTAAACACAGATTCTGAAAAACATCCAGCAGTTGCCTGAGGATACTGATTACTCACCCATCTCTTTTTCCCACGAACTTTTGGCTTTATTCTCCAAATTTCCTCAACTCTTTCTAGACATATGATAACAGGAGAAGCCACAAATCATTCATGCTCTCTAAGGTCAAAGTCTTACTCCCCTCAAAATGCAGCTAGTTACTCAGCAGAGATCTTCAAGCAGCTCAACAGATAGCCTTGTCGTAGAGTTTAACCCCAGATGTTGGCCTGAGACTATAGAAGGTGGGAGTAGGCAAACAGGTGTAGGATCTGTAACTCTAGAAAGACAGCGTGCATCACAGCTACCCAGGGAAAGGGTACATGAAGACCCAAGAGAAAAGGTGCTCCTGCAGTTAGGTCAGCGCAGTGGAAAACATAAGTCTCACAATTGTAGTATTGTAATAAAATGGGCTGGTTGTTTCATCTGTTATTTTGGAAGATATTTTAAAAGCTTTGTATGCCTAACAATTACACCTGAAATCACATAAATATTATTCCTTCTAAAGACTTATCTATTGAAAGGTATTCTTGGGTGTATCATTACCTCCATCAAGTCTTCTTGTCCACCTGTCAAGGCTGTTACTTCACTTTGATGATCACACAAGGACCAAGAGTAGGCATGCTGGAGGGGTTTTATTGTTACTACTACTACTGTCTCTTTGAAAAGAAAGAGTGAAAATACTTTACTCCCTATATGGGACTATATGGAATGCATAGGCTTGATTTAGCTTAGTTCTTTACATGTGTTTTGATAGTTACCAAGTGATAACTATAGTTACCCATCATTATTTTTCATATTTTTCCACATGCAAACTGATTTTTTTTTTTCATTTTCAAGCTTCAATTTCCTGTACTTCACCAGTAAAGTTTTCTGCGATCATAATTCTGTGTGCAGAAGCAAAAGCCATACAGCTTCCAATTTCTTTATGAAGAATCCCTTTAGGATTAGGGAGTCCGAAAAGACTTCAAACTTCAGATGACATTCGAAAACATAGCTTCATGGCCATATTAAGAGAGATGACTGTTCACCTGTATGTCCTCCTCCCAGTGAGTCATTCCAAATATTTGGGTTAGGAGGTGAAATTTAAAGAGTACCGAGCGAGTTAAGTGCTATTATGAAATTAAAATTGTGAAGATGATGATCCTCTGAAGACTTTAAAGTTTATTTATTTTAAACCATCATCATAAGCACTTCTGGTTTTAGCTGTTACCACTGAAACTTCATGGACTTACTTGGATTAAACCCATTGCTGGTTCCTCCCCAGTAATTATTGCTTCCTTTTGTTATTTTCCTAGAAACATACATAAGGATGTTCTACACCAGAACATATTCAGTTATTCTTTACTAGTAACAAACAGCTTATGGTAGGCAAAGCAGGTTAAGTAATTTTAAAACAGACCTGAAAAACCTATAAATTTTGTTCCAAAATCACTGTAGCACGTATGTCCTGATTATCATTCTTACACTTCTCTGTTTCCTTTCTACATTTTCTTGATGTTCTTTGTACCAGCCAAAGCTGGCTATCTGCCAGATACAGAAAATCACTTCTCAAACACTTTGGGGATATAGACTTACACTGGTTCACTTTCTCTGAATCTCTTACAGGGAGAGACTTAGTTCCCACATGTAAGACACATAAGCTGTTTATCACACAAAGAAGTTGTCAAGGAGAGTGAGGTTTCCCAGAAGTGACTCCAACAAGGCAGAATGAGAACAGTCCTCTTCAAATAACTTGTTTCATTCACTTTATTATTTTACTAGCTACAGCACATATAGATTAGCATTGCCATCGATTCAAGTACATGGGCTTTCTTTCTACTTTAATGTTACTTTTTGAAAAGGATGTTCTGTAAGATTCACAGCATTAACTTTAATTATACTAAGATTTTCTCAATTACTTTTCCACATTGTTTTCCATAAAGGAACAAATGCTTTGCCCTTTCTCTTTGTACACAATGAGTGTCCTTGACTGCTGGATGCCTAAAGCAGTCTAAGTACATGTGTCACAGAGTCACAGTGTAAGTTAGACAAATGAACACTTCCTAATCTCAGGATGAGGTGATTTATCAGCAGCTAGAAAGCCAATTGCAGCTTCAGGAACAAAGCGGATCTGCTGATGCTGCACTGCCTGTAGACAATTAGGGAAGAAGTTACTGTAACTAAACCCCTCCTAAACACATCCAGTGCATAGCCTAAATAAATTTACATCAACTACACCCCAAATAAGTAAATAAATAAATAAATAAATTGGACAGGATCAAGCCTAAGGAGAGAAATGGAAGACGATAAAAGGCAGAAGATGACAGCTACAAAGGGAGGTTAGAATCTTGATTCTGGTAACAAACCAAACACAAACAAACAAGAAACCAACCAATCAGAAACAAACAAACAAACAAACAAAACCCCCAAACCAGTCAAACAAAAAAAATCACCAACCATCAAAACAAGCAAACAAAAAAACCCCAAAACACAGAATCAAGTTTCTGGCATAAGCAGGTTTCAATCCGTGCTCAAGGAGAGGGTAAAAAAATGTATATAAAAATACAGTGAGCCTTCTTTGGATGTAAAAATCTTTTGGGGGTGTTTCAGCTGCCCAAGAATTTTCTTTTTCTTGGTAAAGCACAAGTTGTTTGAACTTCTGCCTGTGATATATATATATATATACACACACATACGCGCACTATACCCGAGGCTGCACTGGAGGTTCTAGTTGCGACAAGGCTTCATTCCACTCTTAGTGTTCCTTTGTCCAACCTTATCTGCCATCACACCTAAAAGAATCCAAATTCATCAGTGTCTTAAACTTTACTTGAAGGCTCTCTAGTGATCTACTCTAACAGTTTGAAAAATTTAGCAGCTCCCTGCTAGTCAGTACTTTGACTGACAATGTGAAACTAAGTTGGGCCACCTGAAACTCCTAAGCAGCTGGCTTCAGTAGGTACAGACAGAGCATGCCTACAGCAGAAAAAGGACTGGGCTCCCAAAAGCTCTGACACAGCTGTGATTTTCTCTAAAATGACAGCCAGAGAAAGTGCATACGCATAGCAAGACTGTAAAGGAGTTCAGCATTTTGCCCTCATGACACAGCTTCTGGAGAGAGAGAGAGAGAAGATACTCTCTTCCCCCTGCAGATTACATCCGAGGAACATGTTCAAGAAAAAAAACAGGCTCTTGCTTCTACCTCTTTGTGCTTGCTGTCCAAAGATCCTGAAACACGATGAATAATGATCTTCCTCGGACATAAAAGATGTGGGCTTGTATCTACTTTGAAAGAAGGTATATTTTATCTCAAGTCTTTCCTTCAGCAAGTGTTGCAATGTCATGGCTGTTTTTTGGAAAAGGCACAAATCTGTAATAATTCTCATAGTATGTTTCAAACTTAAGAGCTCCACTCAAAGGAAAAAAAAATAAACCATCAGTCAACAGTAAAGCAGAGTCTGAATAGTAAAACGGTTGGAGGCACCTCCTGATTTTGTCTCAGCCTTCCTATGGCCCAGCTCTTCATAGCTACACAGTGCTGGCCCTAGAGTACAAAGCCCTCATATTTTCCTGGTTTGATATATTTCTCTATTTCTAAAAAGGAAAAGTATCACATTGTACAAAAATCTATTTCTGGACATCATCTGCCACAAACTTTCACTGCACACCTGGTTTCTATTTCTGAGGCTAAACTCTGAACATCTATGTTAATCACACATGCAACTGCCTTCAAGTTTAAGTTCTTCAAACATTGCAAGTTTTCCATGACAGCAGATCCCTTTCATACTGTAAAATTAAGATTTTAAGGCCTCAAGGTTAAAAAGCTCTTTTTGTCAATCATCTGATAGGTAAATTAATTTTGATGACTACTGATCTGGAAAGAAATTTCCAATGCTGACCTGGAGTTGAAAGAATATTCAAAAGCTTTAAACCATTCTATTCCTGCATCCTAATCAGAACTGCATTTAATTTTAAATAGATTTGAATACTTTGGTATTACTTATGGAAAGAGGACATTTGATATTTTCTCTGTAATTATGCTCCTGATTTCACAGTATTGTTTCTTGAGGTGTCATTCACATCTGCATAAAGACTACAAGTTACTAGTATTTTGTAAATTGTCAAATTACTTAGTGTAGCAACCACCTTCTCTGAACTTGTGTTGAATGAATAACAGAATCATAGAATAGTTAGGGTTGGAATGGGCCTTAAGATCATCTACTTCCAACACCCCTGCCATGGCCACGGAAAACTCACATTAACCATGTCGCCCAAGACTCCATCCAACCTGTCTTTGAACACTGCCAGGGATGAAGCATTCACAACTTCCTTGGGCAACCCATTCCAGTGCCTCACCACCCTCATAGTAAAGAAATTCCTCCTTATATGTAATTTTTAGGACAGCCACTGAAAAAGTGCTAAGCACTAGCCACACAAGCATAATGGCTTCATAGAAGAGTTAGGGCTGGAAAAGACCTTAAGATCACCTAGTTCCAACCACCCTGCCATGGGCAGGGACACCTCACACTAAACCATGTCACCCAAGGCTCAGTTCAACCTGGCGCTGAACGCCGCCAGGGATAGAGCATTCACAACTTCCTCAGGCAACCCATTTCAGTGCCTCACCAACCTCACACTGAAAAACTTCTTCCTTATATCCAATCTAAACTTCCCCTGTTTAAGATTTAACCCATTACCCTTGTCCTATCACTACAGTCCCCAGTGAAGAGTCCCTCCCCAGCATCCTTATAGGCCCCCTTCAGATACTGGAAGGCTGCTATGAGGTCTCCACGCAGCCTT